>NQII01000724.1:306806-327346 GCA_002778355.1 Clitarchus hookeri
GGGGGGGGGGGGTGTTATTAATGCGTGTTTGCTCTTAGGTTGAATATCCCGATAACACAAATCTATATTCCGCGAATTGTACTTTCATCTCACCTGTTTTCCGATATTTCGCAAAAAACATTCCAAAATTTCAATTTTCGGGTACTTATTTCTTTCTTAATATTTAATTTATGTACAAAGTGTCCTTCATATTTACCACTTGATTTTGCATAACTAATTACCTCACGAAGTTTGTCGGTCGAATTTAACCACATCCTGTATGTAGTTAGAACAGTGATTTTTTTTTAGATGTTTGTCACAAAACTGCTTACTTTGCTGTGAACAAACATTAATATGCTGACTCTAGAGAAGCCGGGTTTGAACCTTGGTCCCACCAAGCCTAATTTCTGGATTTTTAAATTTCCTACCAAAGTCCGCAACCTGCAATACATTTTTGAGAGTGTCACTTACCAGCATTTCTGTAAGCATCGTAACATTTTTTCTGCAACTAAAGAACATGTTATTGCCTACCAATGCACTGAATTCATTGGTGACTACACATTTCTTTTGTTGTTACCACTAAATACTGAAATGGTAAAAACTTCGTTTGTGCCCCAAAATCTTTTGTGAGATCTATATTGAAAAAAGAATTGTGTGGACACCAACAAAATTTTTTTGGGGATCACACGACTTTTTTTCAGTGCACATACACTATTGCGAGGTGACTTACAGAAGAATACTTAAACTATAAACGTCACTTACGCCGTAGTCCAAATGAAAAACCGACAACGGCGACTTCGTTTGTAGTTTTGTCGTAATCGAGTGGTACGGACGGCTGTGAAATCGCGCCGCATTAAATAAAATGATGAATTCAGGTTTCGTGTATAGATGGATGCCAACAGTGCTAGACTGAATCCTATTAGGGGAAAAATAAAATAATTCATTATCTCAATTGCGGACAAGCCCCTCGCGTGTGACATTTCGTGCCCCGGAAAAGTCATTGTTTTCATGTTCATTANTACACTATTGCGAGGTGACTTACAGAAGAATACTTAAACTATAGACGTCACTTACGCCGTAGTCCAAATGAAAAACCGACAACGGCGACTTCGTTTGTAGTTTTGCCGTAATCGAGTGGCACGGACGGCTGTGAAATCGCGCCGCATTAAATAAAATGATGAAATCAGGTTTCGTGTAGAGATGGATGCCAACAGTGCTAGACTGAATCCTATTAGGGTAAAAATAAAATAATTCATTATCTCAAATGCGGACAAGCCCCTCGCGTGTGACATTTCGTGCCCCGGAAAAGTCATTGTTTTCATGTTCATTAAACGTGGGGGGCGGGGTTATTGGATGAAACAGACGGAGCGGAGTATATGGAGTTTTTATATTGGACCTATACCCTCCTCCAGTTTAACACATTGGAGTACCGGAGCAGAGGATATTTATTTCCACTTCAAAAATATACAATTGACATTCATAACACGTATCTTTCGAATTACGTCGACTCACACGTCCCGTAACTTCCTCTCGCGCTCCATGAATATGTATTAGCTAATACCTAATTTTAAATACTCTCCTTCCTTCGCCAGTCAGTACCACGCGCCTTTCTCAACTGCACGGATCTTGCTTACACATTATTAAAGCCGCGGAGTGTAAGTGTATCGAGTGTCGTACTCAGCAAAATATTTCAACCGAGTGCGTGGATTCGTATGAAACTGACCTCAGCGTCGAACCAAATCTACCAGGTAGAACTTCTACTCCAAAATCTAAGGAAACAGCGGTATCACAGACTCAACCGACTGCCAACGAAGTTGTGGATTAATCTACTCCGCCTAATTCACCCACAAGGAAGTGCTCTTGAGTATCGCCATATAAAAGCAGATATGAACAAAATTCATCTGTATATTCATCTCCTACAAAACCCATACAACAAATGAGGAACGTCACTACAAATAACAACCGTAACAACACCCGAAATAGACAGTCTACTTTACTTTATTGTAATCCTTTCACCGTAAAAAAAAATGACTTGGATATGGATGGGAGGGCGTATCACAATACATAATACCCCCGGGTAACAAACGCTTGGAGAATCACGTTTACCATTATCCCAAGAAGATATGTAATAACACCACTAAAATCACAAAAAAACCACTTACCTTCCCGAACACACGACAACACAACGTATATGTCAGAATTTAATCAACCTTCTACAAGAACAGCTCCACAGCTTCCTGCTGGCATTCAGATATTGGTGGACAAATACTCAAAAAGCAACATTTATCTACAAAATACAAACATATCGAGCAGACAAGCAAGAACACAACTCATGTCTGCAATACTTTCTTGTCTGCGCCCGTATCAGCCAATAAACACGTAGATATAACAGCTCAACAGCAACGAGATGCTAATACATGTACACACGGAAACAGAAGAGGGAATAAACAGAGTCCTACTATTTTTAATGCAGGAAATACCCCCGGGAATTCGGTTTCTAGCAGACCAACCCCCTTGGGGACAACTAACCAATCTATCACTGATGCAAGCGATTTGGGATCCATACAGTGTACATTAATCGTCAGAAACTCCTTCATCAACGTCCCTACAATCCGTACGAAGTACACAGTCAAAGGAAAAAAAAAGCCCAATTTCGCCATATTCGACCACTGAAACCAACNAAAAGGAAAAAAAAAGCCCAATTTCGCCCTATTCGACCACTGAAACCAACAACATCATCTTCTTCTCAGGCACCGAACACAACGTCTCAAGAACAGTTAAACGTATCATTGGATTCCTTGAAGCAACAAATGCTACTTTTACATCAGCACATCTTACAATTCAACGAATCCGTANGAGATGCTAATACATGTACACACGGAAACAGAAGAGGGAATAAACAGAGTCCTACTATTTTTAATGCAGGAAATACCCCCGGGAATTCGGTTTCTAGCAGACCAACCCCCTTGGGGACAACTAACCAATGTNGCAGACCAACCCCCTTGGGGACAACTAACCAATGTATCACTGATGCAAGCGATTTGGGATCCATACAGTGTACATTAATCGTCAGAAACTCCTTCATCAACGTCCCTACAATCCGTACGAAGTACACAGTCAAAGGAAAAAAAAAGCCCAATTTCGCCATATTCGACCACTGAAACCAACAACATCATCTTCTTCTCAGGCACCGAACACAACGTCTCAAGAACAGTCAAACGTATCATTGGATTCCTTGAAGCAACAAATGCTACTTTTACATCAGCACATCTTACAATTCAACGAATCCGTAACTGTATGAGACATATGTCTTATTTTTATCCGTTTTGGCCACCGCACATATTTCCGATTCAGAAATCAGGACAAAGACATGGACGAACTAATAGATGCCTTCACAAACACATCTGATGAAGATGAGCCTGACCACACATCACGTGAAAATTACCATGAAGATTTGAAAGATTTGAAATATGCATCCAAGTATATGCATCCAAATATGCATCCAAGTATTTTAAAAAAATATGGTAATATCACTCAACATTTTAAACATCCGTAAGAATATCAAGAGTTACGTACACTACGCAAACAATATATCTTGGCCCAAAGCTCGAACTTCTCAAACGGGCAGGTNAAGAATATCAAGAGTTACGTACACTACGCAAACAATATATCTTGGCCCAAAGCTCGAACTTCTCAAACGGGCAGGTCTTACTTTTCTTTCTTACCTTCAGCTAATATAAAATTCTTCAGTACAAACAAGAAAACGGAGATCATTTATATTCATTACTTCAATTACATTACACTTCCTTTGAAACTATCAACCCTGAACCAGCCGAATTTCACTTTCAGATAATCGTCATACAATGCAGGTTATTCAACCAAATAAATTACTTTGTTCTGAAATCAGAACCAACAAGGGTAAAAATATGGCGATAACGCACAAATCTTATGCAATTCTCTGTCTTCTGTGGTAGCGAAAAGGGTACTAATGACGGCTCAGCGATACAATAAGAAAATTCTGCGCCTCGTGTGCTTCCTTTTATGGCATGAGTCCAATAGGCATTTTTCAACACGACAATGCCAACCCATTCACAGCGCATATTTCCCATGGCTGCCTTTGTGCTGTCGACTACCTCGCTTGGCCAGCTCTGTCACCAGACTTGTATATAGAACACCCTTGGAGCCAGTTTGGGACAGCAGCTTCAGCCATAAACACATCTGCATGCAGCTTCTGCAGCTGTAAGGTGTCTCCTTTGGTTGCGGATATTTTTTTTGGCAGTGAGTATACATAATGTACTTGTTGCATGAATCTGAACGTTGAAGCTATGGCACCAATTTGGTTGCTTTAAACATCAAGACTTAGTAAACAACTGATTATGATTTTTTGTAGATACTGCGAATCTTATTGCGTAGTGTGTTGCTATACTATACACCCTTATCCAATTTACAAGATGGCTACGCCCAAAACTTGCGGCAATGTGATCTTAAGGGGTAACTTGCAGAATAAGTGAGGTGTGTTGCTACGTCTTCGTTACATTTTGGAATCTGCAAATTAGATGGCTCGTCCACTAGTCTCTCTTGTGAGAGAATCGCTAAACTCTTTATTTGTAAAGTTTAGATACCTAAAGCCAATGGCAGTAAAATAATTTAGTGAAAACAGTGTAACATATAAGCCGACAAAGGAACAAACTTACGAATGGAGTGAAAAGCCTTGGGTGGCTCTTAACACCGGGGTCTTCATAGCCGATGAGTGTGAAGCGAGGTGAGTATTGNATGGAGTGAAAAGCCTTGGGTGGCTCTTAACACCGGGGTCTTCATAGCCGATGAGTGTGAAGCGAGGTGAGTATTTTTATGATTCAGTAAAGGTGGAAAAGCCTAGCAAACAGCAGCAACCCGTTGATATCCAGGCCAGGCGAAGAATCCCAAACACATTACAGCAATAATAGTTTGTCAACCACAACAGCGAATCGCCAGCGGAGCTCCCCTCCCGGCGGCACGGTATTTGGGACAATTACGCCACCAGAAACTATATAATANCAGCGAATCGCCAGCGGAGCTCCCCTCCCGGCGGCACGGTATTTGGGACAATTACGCCACCAGAAACTATATAATACGGTAACACTTTGCACGCGCGGTCTGTCATCCTGTCTGTCTGTGGACTCACGCCGAGGTGAAGCCATCAAGATGCAGCTTGGCGTGCTGCTCGTCGCTTTCCGACTCACCACTCGGCCTCATAATAGTATAAAACTTCCATAGTCCCTAGACACAAGTACAAAATATTAGAAACGTAACAATATGGAGAAGCGTCGGAATTAAAAGACAGGTGACACAGGTGANTAGACACAAGTACAAAATATTAGAAACGTAACAATATGGAGAAGCGTCGGAATTAAAAGACAGGTGACACAGGTGACACAGGTGATCCCCGAGAAAGCCCGCCTACCAACGGCATCGTCCTGCACGATTATCACGTGCGAAAGTGCGTGAACGAACCCGCCGGGAATCGAATTCTGTTCGCCTTGGTGGTAGACGGGCGTTTTAGTCGCTCTCCAACGGGGCCTCTACGAACTGCAGATAAATTGCTAAGCTGACCACACAAAATTATGCTGCAATTGGCGTTCAATATGTCTGTGTTCGTATAATAACANAGACACAAGTACAAAATATTAGAAACGTAACAATATGGAGAAGCGTCGGAATTAAAAGACAGGTGACACAGGTGATCCCCGAGAAAGCCCGCCTACCAACGGCATCGTCCTGCACGATTATCACGTGCGAAAGTGCGTGAACGAACCCGCCGGGAATCGAATTCTGTTCGCCTTGGTGGTAGACGGGCGTTTTAGTCGCTCTCCAACGGGGCCTCTACGAACTTCAGATAAATTGCTAAGCTGACCACACAAAATTATGCTGCAATTGGCGTTCAATATGTCTGTGTTCGTATAATAACANCAGATAAATTGCTAAGCTGACCACACAAAATTATGCTGCAATTGGCGTTCAATATGTCTGTGTTCGTATAATAACATGACATGTATCCCATATCAATAAATGATGTAAAACTTACACAGTGGAGGTTTTTATGATTTATTTTCGTAGAAGTACTAATAATTTGAATTTTTGGTCTCTATACGAGCACGCGTAATTAAGTTCCTTCTACTAAAAATTATGGGTTATTTAAGATTTTTATTCACACAAATAAAAATAAAATTTGCTGTCTCAATATGGAATTAATTAATTGAAATTTCCTTAATACAACTTACTTTTCTAATGACAAATTTGTTTAAGGTAAACATTTGTCCAGTAATTAAACACAGCTCATAATTATTCCTGCAGAAGTCATATTTTAAGTGCTCTTATAAGTAAAACGCTATTTCCTGTCGGCAAATATAATATATAATTTTTTAATTTAAAATATTTAATGTAATATGTAATATCAAAATTTCTTGTCCAACTGAGATGAAAGGAAAAATATAATAGTTCGACAGGGTGGTGTTTTCATCCACACAATACCGTTCTATTCTGCTTTAAACTTGCATATATCCGTCAACAAAATACTGGTACTTTTTTCTTCAATTTTTTTTTGGCCGTCTATTATTTTATTGTCTCGTAGTTTTGACGCCCTGTTTGCAGATTAATTCTGAAATGGTGCTGACTTTCGTCTCCTTTTTTAATTGAAAATTGTTTTCAAGAATACTGCATTAAGTGCCAGGTACTACTAAATAACTCTCAAGAGTAGAAAAAAAATATTTATTCTAGTTTATACCGCATGGCTAATGTTTTTTTTACCAGTTACTCAGAGTATCAAGTTATTGAAATTAAAGAGGCGTTAGGGTAAGAATACAAAAAAAAAAAATTGAATGTAAGCAACACCTCTTTGCGTAACAGGCTTCCAATCTCGCAGTTGTGCAGCGTTCAACCACGCAAATTCAAGCGGCAACACTATAATCGCGTTTCACAATAATATATAATTATTATTATTTAATATTTAAATTTCCTGGTGTAGTAAAAAACTTTCTAGAGCTTTTTTTACTTGCCCATAAATTTAAAACCCTTCTCTTGAGCCTTTTAAGTCTAAGGCTTAAATGCTGTAACCTGTCGTTGAACACTGTGGACTGAGTGGTACATACACTACCAACACAAAGACGCTTGCGACACCAGTACTCTCACAAAAATGATCCATCACCTCTACGCTTGAAGGGATGAATTGTTGTGCAGTCTATTGCCAGCAAAATGCCTCTATGGCTTGTACAGCGGTGGCATGGCCACCCTGCAATAATAAAGATAAATACGTATTGCGCACGCTTTATCATTTTAAGGATTATTATACATGTCTACGATTGTGAAAACATCCTTGTATTTCATTTCTACGCTCTATTAAACAGTCTAGGACACCATGAGAATCTGTAACTAACAAGAAAACTTATTTAAATGCTATTCGTAAAAAGATGCAATTAGAAAAATTTAAAACTTTTTTTATTGAAGTCATGCGCAGTAATTGGCAGTCTACTTAACCGCCCAACTTTATGAAAAACTAACAATTTAGCCCTCATCATATTGTCTCGTAAACCTCCGCCATTTCAGCACTGGCCATGGGTTTGCTTTTCCGTTATGATAGGCAACCTGCGATGCATGCGTGTTTACCATTCTACTGACTAGCAAGGCGGTTTGCGTGTCTTTTGGCCTCGATTTACACGCCGAACGAAAGCTGTAGGCCTACGTAACCAAGTTTATTTTAGTTTTCATTTGTTTCTCGATTCACAGATATCATGGTGCTCATTTAACAGTCTAGTTCCTGTACATACCGTACATACCACAAAGAAAGTGAATGACGTCATTGTAATGTGTAATATTACGTTAACTAAAATCGCCATAATGTATACTAGGTTAATACTTAACTTATACATTAAAGTAAAATTATTCAATTTTATAGCAAATAATTAAAGTAAAGACGTGTTTATGTTATATTATTGGTCTGCTGTTAGTTAAATACTTTCGAAATCAAACATAGAAAAAATCCCTGCTCATAATTACATTTAATTTAACGAACACGCACTGATTGTCATGTTCCTAGTAAATTTGGCAGCGATCTAAGAAAAGTAATTTAATGTCTTAACGTGATATGAAAAGTGTTAAGTTTTAATTGTAAACAATCGCTTTATTTGATTTTTTTTTTATTTCATGCGCTGAAGATTAAGCATTAGCACAGTACTAATATATTTCCACAGTCAACAAGTTCATGTCCTGACTGGCATTCCAAGTGTATGCAGTCACGCATCACGGCATCCACGAACTTACTGACCAAATTACGTATTTACGTCACGAATAATCTCACAGTTACACTTGACTGACGCATGAATAAAGTTAAGTTATCGAGCTCGCGGCAACGTTAATTTTACATATGGCGGAAATATACAAAATGAGTGGAAAACTTTGTCTTTAGCAGTGTAAATGGTTAAAGAGTTAAGCATTTTGGCCAATGAAGGGACAGTGTGTAATTATAATTTATGTGGCTGAGTGAGGAGTGCCTCCCAGAGTGTGGCAGCTCCCTTCCTCCCACTGCAGTGACGGAGTGGAGTTCGTTCTCCCTGAAAGCGTGATACATAACGAGGTCCACAGAGGAGCGATGGACCATGCGCTGGTGAAGGGAAACCGGAGCATCGGTATCACCCGCCGCGTTTCCCCTCACCAGTAACTCCGTATTTTGATACGCAGAGAATCGAATCCATACCGCCAAGGTCGGAGATAGGCCGTATTAATTGCACAGACATCGAGGACTCGTGGGAGGAGCTTGTGGTCTAATCTCATTCGTCAAATACTTCGAGTTATAATTTTTAATTGGTGAAGTTTAGAAAAGTCGCCTGTTAAATTTAAGCAGTAGGAAATTCAAATAAATATAATGATGATAAAATAAAATTAATCCATTGCATTTAACGAATTGTTCATGTTACTGAAAATTTATACTAAATAGAAAACCATTTGCTGTGCTCTTTGATATATTGCAAAATGTAATGTTCTTGTCCACAAACTCGATTTTGCTAATACGCTATTTTCTTAGTTACTGCACACACAATACTCTGTTATTTGTACCGCAAGTTAACGTAAAAAAATACTACATGTGAGCATTTTCTCAGTTTCGCTCATGAAATGTCAGAGGTCATCCGGACTCTTAAAAACGACCTCCGAAATGTTAGCGCTTCCGAAAATCAATTCGCAACTACGGCCACGACTTTGTTTACCCGGTGTCCACCGGAAGCACCACCACCGCGTTACAAGCGGTCACAATACACGCATCAACACAGAGAGAGTTTCCTTCGCACTCTGATGGACGTCCCGCACGCACGGACTCCAGCCGGACGTCTTGGGCTGTCCAGCCACGCGAGCCTCTCATGTCACGCTGCCTGCGTCACTAATGTTGTTGCTATAGAACTTGTCGGGTCTGCTATTGGCCAGCCCGTCAACGGTCTGCTGTCACTGAGGTGGCGTGGCCGTTTGCCTTCGGAGGACAGCGTGGTCGTGAGAGTGCGCACACATTCGCAGGCCATTAGCAGCTCATCAATTATTTGTTGATTTGACCGTGGTCGTCGAAGACGCCTCGCCTGGTTAAACTTTATATCCTCGCCCTCCCCTATGTTCCTCCTGTATTTGTTGAATAATTACTGCACAGATAACACCACCACCGCAGAGTATAAATGAGCAGTTGCCAAACCAACCTGTCTGAGTGGACACGTGAGGTTTGAGAGCATCACACGTCGTGCACACAGTTGGCAGACCATACCACAGGAAATTAATCAACTGTGTTTTGAGGTTTTTGACAACTCGTAATTCCTACAACTGTCACCATTTTTGAAGGGCGGTGGCGTAGTTGTATTGTTGTTGCAATGGATAAATGTAAATCTTTGTTATTGATTTCATTTGCAGCATTTTCCTGCGTGGACACTGCTAGGAACAAGCCACTCGCCAAGTACCAGGAAGCAGGACCTAATTTTTTGTCATGGGCGAAATCAGTTTTCTCTCCATTTGCCCTGTCCTATCTCGACAAGTCTAAAACGCTGTTTGTTAAATCCATGGTTTTTCCTCCAGTTGAAGCTAGTATGGTGAACGATATTCTTGACGATTTTATACTGTTCACATTCCAAACTGGGTTCTCTGCGCAGTTGCAGAGCATGAACTCTAGCCATGTAGTTCACAAAATAGCTTCGCAGGGTATGGTATTTACATTCGGTGAAAGTGAAGATCTTACCCCAAACATTGACACAATGGCAGATTTTTGGAATCCCCGTGCTAGGTATCTGATAGTGTTTGCGACAGGAAGATTCGGTGAAATATCACATTCTTGTAACAAATCCCGAGTTCAGTCATATGCTAACTTGTTTAAGGCGCTGTGGTCGAAATATCAAGTCTTACATTTAACCATGTCTGAAATCTCCTGCCCTCACACTCTTATTGTAAATAACCCTTTTATTGGGAAAACTAGAATATTGAAAGGCGAAATTCGAAGTTTGATTGACGACAATCCAATGTACTTTCTTGGGAAGAACTTAGAAAGCATATCCAACATGTTTGGGTACTCATTGACCGTGAGTGTTTTCGAGAACCCGCCAAATTCTGTTAAACTCGAATCAAAGGAATACGGTATTAAAAGTTTCTCTGGGGATGTAGGTATGCTTATAGAAAACCTGTCCAACCAACTGAACTTCACTCCTTTCTTCGCCATTCAAAACGAGTTCAATTTTGGCTACAAACTGACAAATGGGACATTTGTTGGCTCTATTGGTGATATCGTATCAGGAAAGGCAGTATTAGCGCTAAATTCCAGGTTTATCAAGGACTACGACAGCAAAGAATACATCGAATATGTCAATCCACCGATATTCCAAGATTTCCTCTGTGTGTATGTTTCTCGACCTGTTGGTCTTGCACCATGGTTAGCCATGTTTTTAGGCTTGGATGTATTCGATGGGTTAAATTTGCTGTGTGTGTTTTTTGCAGCCGTAATGTTTTGGTTCGTATTGAAAAAGGTCCATCCGACGGAAAATGTAAAAGATAATTTTACCCTCATGAGAAGTTGGCTTGATATCTTCCACGTATTATTTGGTCTACCGTGGAACGGTATCCTAAAAACCAAGTCGTTTGTTGAAAGAAGTTTCTTGGTTCCTGTATTATTTTTCAGTGTAATCGTAGTCAATGCTCTGCAAAGTAATCTGGCAACCAACACCAGCTCGCCGTTCTTCGCGATGGAAGCTAAAACTTTGGAAGACCTTGATCGACTGGAACTGCCAATAGCAACAACTTACCGCGACCTTGAAGACACCTTCGATGGAGACTCCCCTGTGACAAGACACTTGGCTAAGAAGTTTAGCGTTATTGAAGGAAGCATGCAAGACCTCATCAAGAGAGTAGCTTTCCAACGGGACGTTGCCTTCCTTGACACAACCTACCAGGCTGACATTAGCAACTATGACATCCGAGACCAGAAAGGAGCATCGTTGTTGCACAGAATTCCAGACTGTCCAAAGACTTACTTGTTGTCATACATTGTGAAAAAGGATAGTCCATACTTGTTCTGGATCAATAGGTAAGTGGATGTTATTTAATAATGCAAACATTGAGCATTATATGTGCATTATTGTTTTCGAAATTGTCGAACAAACCAATATAATCCATACAGTAAGTTGTATTCGTATAACAGGAGCGATCGTTCAAGATTGTTGTAGCTTTGCTTTGTTACTTCTTTATTACTATATAATTTCAGTAATATTGAAAGTCATTTAATGTTTCGTGTCCTTGAGAGGAAGCACGTGATGTTCCTTTTTCTTGTTAAGGTTTGTTGGGGTAGTATTACCCTCAAAACAATAGGTGCGTATTTCATTTTAATTATATTTTAATACCATCGTACTTTATAAGTTACATTGGCTATCATAAATTTATATCATATATATATATATATATATATATCATAAATTATTCTGACTCCAAGGAATACATTTCTTGAAAAAGTGTTTAGTTCGCCCCTTCTCTCATTTTGAGCATTACGACAGAAAATATGCATAGCGCTCCACTTCTTTTGGTAAACTCGGAATCCAAGACAGGAATTTCACTGTTAAGAAATTCTAATGTATGGTAATGGTCAGATGCTGATGAGAGTTCGGCCGGCTGGCTGTCCTGCTGGTGGACGGACGAAGTGCTGTGCACTATAGAGGCAATGATGAAAGCATGAAGAACCTGTGGCTGGTTAACGACGGGAAATAATATTTCATTTCAGAGCATGGAGCCTCACACGGTTTTTTTATTAGGTTGTGTGGCAAAAGTCAGGACAGAGGGCTGGAGGTTGTCCAACTCCATAAGGGGTTGAGTGAGGTTTGTACACCGGCGTGGGCAGTTAGGAGTGGGATGACTTGGACCATAAACTGGCCTGTAATGGGTATATTTCTTAGGCTTGCTGGGGCTTTAAAGTGTCATCAACCATTGCCCGGAGTGCACCTTTTCAAGAGGGTCTACTTGATCCCTCTCCACGCGCTTCGGGGTGGATGGGGCTGCCTCTGTTCGCTTGGGTGCTCGCCATAGGTACTCGTGCTGGCAGTGGTTAACTACGCATGCTGGAGGAGGTCTGGAGAGATTCCCCCTCTCGAAGAAAGGCCGGGTGGTGAGCGACACACTACTACGGCTGTGTCCTGGAGAGACACAAAGGAGTATGGAATGAACCCCGGTCAGATCAAAGGCTTAGTAGTGAGTACGAGGGTCTTAGTACTTGTGGATCAAGTTGGGGCTATGGATTTTTTCAACTCAGGTGGTAAGCTAGGACACCTGCGTTGATCGAGCGTATCTCGTTCCCCCGTCAACTGGGGGGGGGGGGCGTTATGCCTATAAATAATGGCTTAATTGGCTAGTGCTTGAATGACGCAAAACAGAAACAGTTGATTAATTGATTGTCGCAGCCACTGTCCTGCAGAAACGGTAGGGGTTTGGATAGCACCCGGCCGAACCACGGACGTTCTGAGTATGGGGGTCTCAGTACTTGTGGTAGGGTGTGATCGTGTGCGCTGTTACCTTGAAATGGAGCATTGAATTTTGTCTACAACGGTGAGAGCTGGACACACCTTCGTAGACAAGGTGTGATTTCTTTCCCCTAGTGAGTGGGTGGCCTAGGAGCGGTAAGGCCTATGCGTAGCTAAGAGCACCGCGTTATACATATGAAAAACACAGCCAACTAGGCTGTGCTGACGTAATTAATAGTCACGGTCTATGTCACATATTTTGCAAAAGCGTGAGATCGTGCTTCACAATTCTGCTGCTACTGGCCATAACTGACTACCTACCATCCAGGTCAGTTACGTACTTAGACGGCTAAAGGGCAGTATCACTAGCTTCATTAAAGAAAATGTTTTCAGCTTTTTATTAAGTGCAATGATTAAAGGACTATGGTTTCCGTGGAAATTATATGATTAATAGTTACACGCAAGGGAATTTATATCAATGAAATTATAAGATTACTCGCAAAAGTATAACAAATTATATTCTGCACAGATTAACAGAAAGGGAGTAGCATAAAATAAGGAGAGTGAAAGAACTTTTGAGGTCTTAAAGTAATGAATACGAGCACAAGTTTCACAGTTACATAATTTATACTTTCCATTTACAAATATCTCATCCTTAAGATCCCATCCCTTCTGTGGTCCTTTGCAACGATTTAGGGGTTTGAAGAGAGAAAAGCGGCATTATTGAAGGAAAGAATTTTAGGAAGGTGAAGGGGCTGTGAGTAGCTTAACCATTTTATTGCAAATATGCACCATCTCACCGCATTTGTATACGTAAAATATACGTGAGGAATCCTCCTACTGTGGCGAAAAACTGTTAGAAAATAGTACTCATTTTTTGTAAACTTGCGTAGATATTTAAAGTCAGTTTGTAGCAAGGAAAGAGGTTAAATAAAATTTGTTGGGACAAGAATAGGCGATAAGCTTCGTTTATACAGCTCACATTTTTCTAATTGCATTCATGTAAGTGCTATTTTGAAATATTTTTTTCAGTAATCAAATTATTTGTTTCGGATATTCTGTTACATCTGTAAATAAAACTTTATCTTAAAATGGGATTTATAACGGATGATTGAATGCAGATCAAGTTTTGGAATTAATTCTGGTATGTATCAGTTTATTATCATGATGTCAAGTTGTAAATTTTACACTCGTTATATTTCAGTGCGTTTACGCGTTAAAAAAAAGAAGACAATAAAATTATATTTAAAAAAAATCCCAGTTATGACATTACAAAATTACACAAATTCCTCAAATCTACTTTATTTTTATTAACTCATGTATAAAGAAAATATCACTTATCAGAATTCCTGGAAAAATTATTACAAATAAATAGAAGGATTTCATTGCAGGAACTATTACGGTAAGTCCTAGGTCAAGACCCATTCATTCAATCTGCAGTGCATACTCTCAAAGATTTTCAATTCACTACATTTACCTAATTTATGGTGCTGAATAGTAACAATTTGCGTGTTTATAAATATTTTACACCATAATACCATATCTACCGAACCATCTAACAAATTTCAACCAAAATTTATATGCTGGCCGTAATTATTGGGTGTATTTAATATGGAGAGAGAGAGAGAGAGAGAGAGAGAGAGAGAGAGAGAGAGAGAGAGAGTGGGGAGATATGGGCTGATCTTGACAGCGAGGTATTGAGAGCCGATGAGGGTGAAGTGAGGTGGATATGGTGCAGTACCGAGTTGCGGGGAAACAGGAGATCTCCGAGAAGACTCGCCAACCAGCGGCATTGTCTTTCACGATTCTCGCATGCGAAAACCGGGAGTGACCCCGTCAGAAATGGAGCCAAGTTCCTGTTGGTGTGAGTCGAGTGCTCTAGCCGCTGGACCACTGCGGCCCACGTAAAATACGGCAATTCACAGCATCTTATGACCACCGTTCTGGAAGATAGCGCCACACGAGTGAATGCATTTCTTATATTACAGGAACTACTAAACCGATTCACGCAAAATTTTGTGCAGGGGCCTGCAAGCAGTGTTATGGTAGGCTACCAAAATATGCATATTTTTCACATATCAGAATGTTGTTTTGAAAATGGCGGCTGCATAAATATTTTTAATTGGAACATCGTACCTACCGAGCTATTTTAACAGTTTCGACCATTGCATGGTACACTAACGGTATCATTGTGAGGATTATAAGTGCTAATTCACTCCAGTTTTTGCTTGCCATCTTGTTAAATAGCGCCACATAAAATAATGTGGCTCTATTGTTATTCATAAAAGTATCCGAAAAATTTGGCTTGCAAGTAGGGTTGTGATATCCCATCCTTAACATTATGTGTTTTAGTATATCAGATACTAATTTTAAAAATGACCTATATATGCATTTTAGGTAATAACCAATATCCAACGAACAAGTTAACCAATTTCAAACAAATTTTTATGCTGACTATTGCAAGCATTAAATGGACTAATTCAGTGCTTCCTTCATTTACAATTTTGTAAGATAGCAGTGTCTGGGATAATAAAGTTTTAAATAGTTTTTCCGGAACTTCTTAAAATATTGCCGCCTAATTTGTAACACGAATAGTGCTCTGTTCTTGGACAAAAAGCCTACTTGCTAAATGATTAGCGAGGCTGCCCCTAGTACATTGATTTAGCTGTTTCCAATATTGTATTATTGCGTCAGCTTTGAGAGGCACTGGGTGGCCACCCTAAAAAAATACGTTTTTAGGAAATCACACAATTATATATATGTATATATATATAATTTTCAAAATTACGGTTGTTTAAATGTATTTGGTTAGTATGCGTTATCTACCAAACAAGTATACTTATTTCAATGAAACTTTGTGTGCTGGCAGCACCTAATTGCCCATTAAATTTATTTATTCCTAACTTTTTGTCCGTAATTTGTAAGATAACGCCAAATGTAATACAAGTTATACCTATTTCAGAAACTGCCTAAAAGAATCTTAATAAATTGCACACCAGTAGTATTATTACAGACATCAGAAATTAAGAATAATTTTAAATTTATGCACTCGTCCTTGGTTGTGTTACATCATTGTATTTGTTGAACAATTAATTATATTTGGACCCAACTTGGCACTATTGAGTTTTCTTTGTGTGCAATAAATTCATTAATTGATAACTTCTCTGGGGTGCCAGGTTGCAAGATGTCGCATTAATTTCTGAATTAGCTACCGCCAAATTTTCCACGCAAACAGTAATTCAAAAGACCATCGTAAATTTTATTAAGTAGTTTTTTTTTCATCAAAGCAGCTATATTATTATTGTAACATTATATGTCATATGTGTTGTACGTTTAAACTTATCAAAATTAATATGTGCCCTATGTATTAAATTCACTAATTAGTAGCTTCAATCGTCCTCCATTTCGGACGTTACTGCCATCAAAACGTTTTGTTGTGTGGTTACACCATATGTCAGGAAATACTCGACTAGTTACTATGAAGTGAGGTGGAAAATCCCTTCTGTTTGAACTGTTTTTAACACACATGATTCAACGTTTTGTCTAAATCTTTGAATGATTTGTCAGATGATTTCATATGGTGTTCTTTGTGCACCGGAAGTATAATTATCGTTATTATCAAGCCACTGAATCACTAAGTATTGTTAAAATCCCGTATAAGTTGCTTATGTGTGTACCAAGTTTATATATTGATCCATGTTAATTTACAGGCTGATCGCAGTTAATTGAGCACTTTCGAAAACTTTGCTTAGGATCTTAGTTTTCGGCTAGTTTTGTATACACTTCACCCCACGTAAAATCAATATTAACACGGGCCATCTCACTTTCATCTTGCATCGATCAGGTGTAACTGTGGCATTGTTAGGACCACATGTATGTAACCAATCTGATTATAGTGAGTGAGTGAAGTGATTGAAGATATTTGGGCGGCTCTCAACAGCGAGGTCTTGAGAGCCGAACTTATAGTGAGTCTGCGCCAAAAACCAAAAACAGAGAATAAATTAAAGAAATCTTGACTCCGTTATTTTAATGGCCAAAAAATTTCTAACACAACGATAAAACATGTAACTACATTTTCTAAGTTACTGCCAACTTAACTGTGGTGTGGGCATGCCAGTCAGTGTGTACGTCAAAACATATGTATTTACGATCATGTTTTTTTTTTTTCAAATGTTGATTTCGAAAGTGCTCGATTGGCCACGACTAAGCTAATTAGTGTGTAAGACGTCCTCTTATAGGTTATGTTCGGTAAAGTGAGCACTTTTGAAAGCCCTGTCATTAATAATAATTGTCAATAAATATATTTTATGTTAGCCTTAGGCGTTAAATTCAGAGTGCGGTGGAATATGCACACTGTGTTTATTACTTACAGGGCAAATATTTAAAAAGGTGGTAAAAGGAAAAAATATGGCTGAAAGAAAATTGTAACTAGAGCCTCGAAAGCGCTCACTTTACAGTGAACAGCCTATTATAAACTTTAAATGTGAAAAGCGGTAGATTCACTAAGCCGTGATTAAAAAGGTGTCTGGTGGTTACGTGTAGTGAAGCGAGGCACGTGAGCGAGGACTGTTGTGATGTTGGTTTGGCAGGGTGGTGGGGAGGATCCTGGAGGCGGGGCTGTTCCTCAAGTTCGAGACGAAGCGGCAGAAGTCGGGCGGCGGCTACTTGGAGGTGTGGCAGAAGCAGGTCTCCGACACCAACGACGCGGCGTTCGGCCTGCTGCTGCTGGCCGCGGGTGTAAGCTGTGGCGCCATCGTCTTCCTCGCCGAGCTGTGGTGGGCGTGGGTCGCCCACCGTCTCGGCATAGGGACGACCCGGCCAGCTCTGCGCCGCCGCCGCCGCCGCCTCGCTTGGTAGCTGCTCTGCGCGTCTCTCACTCCGAGTAAGGTTCATTCTACTCAGGTTAGGAACAAAACTCATGGGAGAGTTCGGCATAGGGAAAACTTCCGCCGCTATGGTGTGCGGTGTTCCAGAGGTCACTTATTATTAACATTTTAAGCTACACGAATAATAAAAAAATAACGATTTTACGTAGTTACAAATTTATTCTGTATTCAATGAATGATTTTTAAAATTTTTTTTTACGTAGAAAATAGATAAAATCCGGCACACATGCGACACTAGCGCTTACCTAGTGGCGAAACATTTTAGTTGCCAAACCAAAAGCATTGAGCTTCCCAACCTGAGTAGAATAAACCTTACTCGGAGTCATCAAAAAATTCGCTCCAAACATTACGGGATTTCCTGAAATATAAAACAACAAATTCATGTAACACATTCATTACATATGCACATAGAGCTACAATAATAAACGCTAACAAAATTATTCTCTAATTACGTCACTTGCACATAGGACATATAATAATAACACCATTCTTAATAGAGTTATTTCATTGGATTTCACAAATATAAAGATGTTACCACCTTATATCACTGCAATTTTTTTTTTTTTACAAAATAAAATATTATAAGGTTTATTATGTGTTACAGCTTTTCCATCCGCTGCACGACAAGCAAGGTTAAATGTTCTGTAAGCAATAATGTCATTTGGATCGAAATTAACCATACCCTTTGCATCATAATAATCACTAAACCGGTTCTGATATATAATAGTCACTTCCAAAAATGATGCCCCTAGCTTCTTGCTGTGAACCAAAATCTAACCTCAAGTTTACAATAGTGAATGCTTCATCAGCTTCAAAAACACGAAAATAATAAGGTACAAATTTATTATTAATATCTACAAAACGAGCAACACTTTTTGAATAAAACCTTGAAAAAATCACCCCATGAATAACGTGTGTGTTAGTTTCCTAAATATGCCTTGTATAACAAGCATTTCATACTTGTGTTAACATTAAAGTATCTCANCGAAAATAATAAGGTACAAATTTATTATTAATATCTACAAAACGAGCAACACTTTTTGAATAAAACCTTGAAAAAAATCACCCCATGAATAACGTGTGTGTTAGTTTCCTAAATATGCCTTGTATAACAAGCATTTCATACTTGTGTTAACATTAAAGTATCTAATTTTTGGTTAAATGTAACTTTTTATTATATTTTATCTATAAATTATAAAATTTAATTTACAATTAATATTAATTAAAAAAGAGAAAAATAGGTTTGTTGGTAATACCTTGTAAGAAATAGTTGCCATGCAAAATATCATTACACTGAGTGCACACGAATGCGATGCGTAATCCCTTTGGTGTAATTTTCTAGACTCGGTTGAATTTTGTTTGTTACCATGAAGCGGGGTAATATCCTGGAAGTAGAATTGTTGTAGGGCTTCAGAAAAGTTGTAAGTGTCCGTGAATGGACAACGCGCGATCTAAGCTGCACGCAACGCGCTGCACTGGTAGCTAGTCTTCTCGTTCTCTTGTGTCCAATTGTAGAAGCCAACACCCGCTCGTACTCTCGCACTGCCGCTTCCGACACTCTCGCTACTGCAATGCAACTTCACCACATCATATAGTATAATATAAAATAATGCCATGCACTCCAATATAATGTAATTTAATTACATATAATGTAATTTTATTAAATATAACGTAATTTAATTTAGTATAATGTAATGCAATGTATTATAATGTTGTTCAATATAATGTGATAGTAAACATTCTTTACATTTATATATCGCGATAACACGCTTACTGTAACATCAATTTTAGAAAATAAATGTTGAAATCACTCAAAACTTGGTTTGTTGTCATCTGAGATTTGTCT
This sequence comes from Clitarchus hookeri, assembly GCA_002778355.1. Taxonomy (NCBI): domain Eukaryota; kingdom Metazoa; phylum Arthropoda; class Insecta; order Phasmatodea; family Phasmatidae; genus Clitarchus; species Clitarchus hookeri. The sequence goes on from NQII01000724.1 coordinate 326,513, forward strand.
CAATTGTTAACTTTTTTAAAATTTCGCACGCAGCACCCACAGTTATGAAGAAAATAATTAATACAATTAATATACGTAAGCAAAGTATAACACACTCGTGTGATTAAAAATATTTATTGAAATAATCAGTCACAGTTCTTTATTTGAGAGTACATTATTTATGTATCTTGCGTGTATATTTCAGAAGTTAAGAACAGGGGCGTTTCCAAAAAAAAATTTTCTGGACTTGGCTGGTTGTGAGAATTAATATCTACACTAGAAGTGCAGAATTTTCTTTCTTTGAAAGCTGAAAATCACAGTTTTGACACAGAGTTTATAGAGAGCATTAATACTGACAGAGGTAAAATATATTATTATTTAAATAACGGTTTTATTAATAGCATGAAAGCAAGTGTGTTTACATATATATGTGTGTGTTCATATATATATATATATATATATATATATATATAAACACAATAATTTTGGGATGGAGGGCTTCAGCACCTTAACCTTGACGCAGGTACCACCACTTTAGAAGACACCACGCTCGTTCCACTGTTGAAGACATGGTGGCTTATATGGTCAGAGTTAATGTCCCCCAGGCACCGACTATAAAGTGCGTGGAGGTTGTGGGTATTGAGGTAGACTATTACTGTTGTATTTTGAAGTACGAATATATTGTCTCGTATATATTCACAAATACACAACATCAACACTTGAGAGGTGCGGTACTGTGATAGTTTGGTTACTCGGATTTACTGGGCGAATTCGTGGTTGAGTGGGCTTCTCGTGATGGTGATTGTCATACTTAACTCTTGTTGCGGGTGTTGTCAGCTGTGGTGGGTGATCTCC
>NQII01000724.1:327870-380461 GCA_002778355.1 Clitarchus hookeri
GGGGGGGGGGGGGGGTGAGGGGTTGTGGTTGTGAGCCAACATCGTTCTATAATCCCTAAACCGTCACGCGACAACCTCCACTAACTACACAACTGGTGAAAAGCCATTAGAATGATGATTCTGGTTGGGGTTCCTAATTGACCAAATTCATGATTTTTTAGTTTAGTTATAGTCTAAGAGAACCTTACGAAATCTTACGAAATACTTAAACGTTTTTGTATACAAAATCGAGCCACGTGATATTTTTCCATTTTGCAAATTTTTTAAAAATATACGAAAATGTCTGAACTCCAATGATTCTAAGCAATTACATAATTATATCATAGCTATAAATCAAAGGTGTGCTAACATCTGCATAAGTTTCAACTTTGATAAAATTAGGATAATCAAGTTTTTAAAAATGTTTTGTTAATACTCTACAGTTACACTCTAAGAAACAAATTATATGCGTTTTCTAGATGTATTGTTAGATGCAGAGTTAAAATTTCATCGCCATGTTTACCACATGTCAGTCCTAACTTCAAGGTTTATTGCCTAAATAAAATGTATATTTACGGTAAAAAGAACGACTTTGTTTTGTGTTTATTTTATGCACTTGACAGTTCAACACTGGAGTACTGCTCTGTGATTTGGATTCGATTTTTTGCAGAATGCTATCAATAAGCTTGAAATAAGGCATGTTAAATCTTTAATTTATATCTATGATAAACTCTCTACAGTTAAAACTTATGCAATTGATTGGAGGAAACCTACTTATACTTTTAGATACAGCGTTAAGCAATTAGAAGAATTTTTTAGATGCCAGTTTCGTGTAATATATTTACCACAGGAAAGTTGACTGCACCTAACCATTACTAAATACTCGCCTCAGAGTTTCAAAAATAGGCACACAAGTAAGAAATCTGTTAAGGCCAGTTTTCAACACATATAACATTTGTTTGGAGTTCAATAAAATGTTAGTTACTATACTGATACTCTATACTTCATTAACGTGAATATCAAGAAATGAATGAAGCCAAGTTGAATTCTTTGTAACTTGCCTGCCTGTGACATTAATCTTCCCTGATATCCAACTGAATGACTGGATTGTCACCCCAGCCCCCTTTCTGTACACGTTATTCATTACTTTAATTATAGAATTGTATGTTGAATTATATAATCCGTGTTTGATTTGTGTTTCTAATGTATGCTGTACTTGTGTTATTGATGTCTTTGTATTAATTACCGTGTCTACTTTTCAAGGCTTATGCTCGTTGGTAGGCACGTAAAACTTTATAAATAAATTAATAAATACATTTGTCATCTCACTTAGTCTTATTTAGCAAACCTGGGAAGAATAGGGCAGGAGATGGAACGCACTGGTGAAGCTAATGGACGAGTTTTACCTGAAAGTGATAGGTGTAAAATATTCTTCGATCACATTTAAGAAGATTTAATGCAAGTCACCAAAAGCGAGTTGAAAATTATATGTCATTACCAAACAACGTCTACATCTTGTTAAATAATTGATGGTACGAAGCCAATATATTATCCCCTACCGAATAGATTAAGATTTACCATATATTGTAGTTTGTGACGTCATAATACATCACGCATATTTTAGCATCCCTAAACTAAACCTCTGATGAAAATGGACACACATGCTAATGAAGTTTGGGTTTGGGAGGGAGGGGAAAACCGGAAAATACTGGTAATGTGTTACCAAGCCTACTTTCCTTAAACCTTTCAAGGCTTCTCCACTTATTAGTGGTTGCTTGTAATTCTGTCTGTCAACCCTTTCGATATTTCCACTGGCATTGTTTTAGCAAATACCACCTTTCCATTTAGTTCGACGAACTTTTTTCTCTCTCGCACTCTCTTTCTCTTATGTCTAGGATTACCAATTCATAATAATTTTGGTCATGTTTCATGATTCATACAATTGCACGTGATTTGTAATGCTTTCCTTTGAATGTGCTTTATCGAATTTTCTTGTTTATGCATTTCTTGTACAGCAGTACGAACTCTGAAATGCCGAAGTCTTGCTACACAGATTATAATTAGAAATACTTCAATCACTGTTGTCCTTACGCAATTTTTCTGCCTCAGTAAATGCTCATCCTTCAATACTATTCGTTAGACTGCTACCCATGATAGTTCGGAGAAATCATTCACTTTTTATTTCTGTGAATATCATGAGTCCACGGTTGGCTATTTAGCTGTCGTAGGTCTATAGCACTTCTCGCTATATTTATGCTGTAATCCACATATTTTACACTAGTACCATATATTTAGATAAATTATTCTAAATATTTAAGCCATCTAGGTAATATGATTGTTCTTGAATGGTATTGTATATCTCCTATAATGACTAGCTGTTATTCTGTTTCGGTCATGTTTAATGAGAGGGCATTTTCTTGTTACATTTAAGATACCTTTACTCTACGTCATGCAACGATCATGTATTTATATAATACCTTCTCTGAAATCCGGGCAAAACTCCATGACGTGATTTATTATGGAAAATTATGAAGAAACACAATACGACTTAAATTTAAATTAATGATTTAGTGCGGTATGCCTCCTCTTAATATCGAATTTCAAACAAACCTATTTCAAAATATTGGAAACAACTGGAAGTCAAATTAATTGTGAACAGGGCTTTCTTCAATTGAGGTCTGAAATCCGAGAAATATCGCCCCCGTTCGTTAGGAAAATAGGAAGTTACTTATTACCATCGTGCAAAGTTTTGAAACCTTGAGTCGAGATTAAAAAGTTTTTGAGATGGATGTGAATTACCACGTTTAAATCAGCAAAAATGTAGCCATGGTATATCACTCTCAGGAGAATGGTTCTCGAGAAAACGGCTACACTAATCGAAGTGGTCTTCTTAAAAAAAAAAAAAAAAAAATGAAAGGGAATATTATTACCCACCAAGTTTTCAAGATCAGGAATTAATAGTTTCGTCTCTAATTACTTTACAATTAAGCTATTTTAATATCTTGAGCGCATACATACCCTGATGACCGTTGCCAGTCAAAAGTCGTTTTATGCTTTGGCTTTCATTTTCCATAAGAAATCATCTAACTTTATTTCTACCTGAAGTAAAGGTCAGCCCTGTATGAAAGACACTGCGTGACTTCACAAATTTGAAGGGAAAATGAACACGAGAGGCTATCACATAAATAGAGGCCATTAAAATATTATTCCATAAGATGAATAGCTGTTGTCGTTTCACAGTGAGGGTTCAGTGTTGAGTTGTTCGCAATTTCTGCTTTGTACTTTATTAATCGTAAATAAATGTCAGCTGACCAATGGTCGGAATGCCGAAATTTGTGGTCCAAAATTACCGGGTTCGATTCCCGGCAGGCTCTGCAAGTTCTCAGATATTTAATATTTTCTTCCTGAGTTCAGGACTAAATGTAATATTGTTTAATCATCCTCTGTATCTCATGGTTACCGTCAGCTTGATGTATTCACGCTGTTCAGCCAATGAATAAAAAATAAATGTAAGTTTGCACTTATTTGTTGCCAGTCCTAACAACCACGCCGCAACGAGTAGTAGACCGCATTTTAATGGCTGACCGGAACGTAATTCTGTTGCACACGATTTCATTTCGGCCTCTTTTCATGACTAGTCTTTGCCTCTTTGTGTCCAGTCTTACCTCTTAATACATTTGACTGCCATGTTCCAACGTCGAGTAACGTTATCGTTACACTGATTGAATATCTGGTGAAGGAAATGGGAAAAGTCCTCGTTATGTAGAAGAAGTTTTGTTTGCAAAGTATTTTCAAACAAGATAAGTTTACGTCTTGTCAATACAAACTGATTATAACGATAAGGTGATAGAAATACATATATTTCGTTCTTACTGTTATCTTTAATGTAATGAAACATTTGGATCCGATAAGGTTACTTAGTTGCAGGGGTGGATCCAGTGGGGGATTTTACACAAGATAATATTAGATTACTAAGTACTTCGTTAATAATTTGGTGTTAATGCACATATAAATTGCATAAAGAAGGAATTTAAAAAGTGTTTATATAGCAAGTTCATTAAAAACTGATATTTAAAAGTAAAGTTTAAAATTTAAACTTAATTCTTTACGATAATCATCTGGCTTGAACGTAACGTACGGTGTCCCACCTCTTTTGAAGCCCACTCCTAAATAAGTTTTTAATGGCAAATACCCATACCTGACGAATGCCATTGAGATCATCTGGCAACAAATAATTTAAGTGTCACAAATTGAGCAAAGGATTATTAGGCACATAAGTAAAAACAAGATTAAAAGGACTTGTCTTATGAGATTCATGCTTGGCTTAATTGAAAGTCATTTGTAACCAAGAAAGATTCTTGTCTAAATTAGTATACTCCGTCGTATGAAAAGCAATGAGAAAAACACATGTCTCGAGAAATTTTTGTGTTGAATTGAGTACCATTATCAGAGACAATTGATGAAGGTACGCCAAAACTTTGAAATATATAATCTTGAAGAGCACGGACAGTGGATATATCATCAGCTTTTCTCATAGGAATCAACCACACAGATTTGTAAAATACATCGACACAAACTAATAACATATTATTGCTTGACTTACTTTTTGGAAAAGGACCAACAAAATCCACGGAAAGCTTTGGCATAGGTTTCTCGGCAACACACGAAGAGAAAAAACTCAGGTATGTTTTAATGAGACTTGCTTGAAGAACACAATTTACAATATTTAACTCTTTGTGAAATTCCAGTATCCATTCCTTTCCAAATAAAATTCATACGAAAGGCCAGAATGGTGTTGTGTGTGCCTAGATGTGCAACTAGAAGTGATGAATGAAAATAGTCGAAAACCATTGGTTTTAGATGAGTACGCAATGCAGCATGTTTTACACTCTAATAGGATTTACAACACAAANATAGTCGAAAACCATTGGTTTTAGATGAGTACGCAATGCAGCATGTTTTACACTCTAATAGGATTTACAACACAAAAGCCCCCTGGCAAGAAAGTATGAATTTTGTTTATCTCCAGATTTTAACTGTGTAATAATTTCACACAGTTCATCNAAAGCCCCCTGGCAAGAAAGTATGAATTTTGTTTATCTCCAGATTTTAACTGTGTAATAATTTCACACAGTTCATCATCCTTTTTCTGATGCTCCTCGATGTCGGTAAATACCAATGGAAACTCCTCTAAAACATTACAATTTCGAAGAACTTCAGATTCATTACTAACTTTGGAATCATCGAACATGCGAGAGAGAGCATCAGCGACCACATTCTGCGATCCTTTAATATGTTGCACCCTAAATTTCAATGATGAAATCCTAATGACCAAGCATCCTATTTTGCCAAGTTGCCATGGATGAGCCGAAAGCCACGACAACGCCTGGTTGTCTGTTTCCAGGAAGAATTCTGCATGTTCTAATATTGTCGAAACTTTCTATACCAAGAACCACTGCTAGGCCTTCTAATTCATAAATAGTCAACTTTTTATCCTGGGGAGTGAGAATGCGGGATACAAATGAGATAGGTAGACGAACCCCATCTATCTCGTGACACAAGACAGCTCCTACAGTTGAACTTGAAACATCTGTTTGCAGAATTAATGCTTTAGAAAATCCGGTATCTCTATAATCAGGTGGTGTATAGTGCCATTTTTAAGTGCGTCAAATACTTTCTGTTGTTTCTCACCCCACACAATTTTTTATTTATTTATCATGTAACATGTTGAATGGAGCAGCTATTTCAGCGAGTTTTGGTATGAATGTTCCAAAAAACTGAACCATCCCAATAAAATGGACAACAGCNATGGAGCAGCTATTTCAGCGAGTTTTGGTATGAATGTTCCAAAAAACTGAACCATCCCAATAAAATGGACAACAGGTTTTGCATCCGAAGGCAGCGGAAAATCTATTTTACACCTAGACGCTCGGGGTCAATGAAAACTCCATTTGACGAAATCCTATGGCCCAGAAAAGAAATTTCCTGCACAGCAAACATGACCTTGTTAGGGTTGACATGTAAACCAGCCTTTTCCAAATGCAAAAGAACTTCCTTTAGGTGATCTAAATGTTGCTCATGGAAAATTTTGTCTGGGAGGCACGNGCCTTTTCCAAATGCAAAAGAACTTCCTTTAGGTGATCTAAATGTTGCTCATGGAAAATTTTGTCTGGGAGGCACGTGAGCACTTGAGCACCCATGGCCAAGCCAAATGGCACATGAGTAAAAGGTTCCAAGGTACACAAAAACTAGTGATTTGTTTCGACTGTTTTGAGAAAATAATTTGATGATACACTGCATTAATATCAATGGTGGTGAAGAATATGAATTTACTAAACCAATTGAAAGCCGAATGGGGGCTAAGAAGAGGGACAGACTTAATACCAATCTTTTTATTAATTTTAGAGTAATCTACTCCCATCCCATGTTTTCCATTAGGTTTCGGAACCAAAAAGGCTGGAATGGCATACTGTGATGTGGAGGGTTCCATAACACCTATATTTAACAATTCTTGAACCTGTTTCCTTAATATCCATTTTAGGAGGGGCTGTCCTGTATGGATGGCTTGTGACATAATCCGTGTCAATACGTTTTATTTCATACTCTGTCTAAAGTCCATATGTGCAAACGAGTCATCAATGGGCTTTGATTTCGCGCTTATTTCAGACGAGAGCGGTTGACTTTGTTTACAATTGGCAAAAACAATTTTGTACATTGAATAAAACTGAAAGAAAAGGTGATGTGCTGGAATGTCTAAAATAAGTCCCATGGATGCCTTGAAATCCGCTCCTAAAGTAAAAGACAAACTGATGTTATTTGAAATTAAATATTTGTGCACCCAGGTAAAATGTTTAATCTTTAATTTAAGAGTTGCACAGAACCAAATAGATTAAACTTTTCACTGGAAGCTCTGTAACACGGACTTTCACAAATTTCAATCGATTTTACCAACTTTAAAAAGAAGTTGGAAAAGATTACAAAGATTCACTGTTTGTACGAGGTGAGTAGTGTATCGAGAATTGGCAAAGTTGCCAGGTTGGAAGGTATGACTGCTCACATTTCGTCCTCACGGGACTTGTTTTTTGCCTGTAACTTAAAACATTTTGCAATAACATGACAAGGTTTCTTGCAATAACTACAGGTGAGAATACTGTGCATCTTTGATTAATCGACAGGCGCGCTACTGTTATCTTCTACCGGCTTTTGTGAGGATGAGGTGTCTGCAACTACCGCACTGATGTCAGGCTCATGGGTTTTAACTTTCTTATCAGAGTTAGCCCCTGATTTCTTTGGAAATCTGCCCTGTCCAAAATAGGTTTTCGCATTTTTGGTCAGAATAACGAATATTTTGAGAGTGGATGCAAACTCTGTCCAATTGTGCAAATGAGTTATGATTACCAACAAAGACCAAATGTGAGCGCTCCCGAGGTTCTAAACATTCTAAAATTGTATTGACAATATCACCCTCATACAATGACAAATGCAAGACTACAACAGCCTATTTAATGCTGACATATATTGACAATTATTCGTTGGGCTCTTTCAAAATGGATTAACGTTTAAGTAATCTGGACGGAATTAAATAATAAAAGATATCTGCATGATACGCATCAAATGTTGCATGTTGAGAAATACCTAGTTTTGTTCTTTCAGTCAAAGGCCTCTGCGTAAAGGGATAAATTATTTCCAGAACTTCGGTCTCATGCACCGTTCTACTATCATGAAGTTTCACAGCGGTTTTCAAAAATTCCAAGAATTTAGGCACCTGTAAACCATCAGTGACCGGGAATTCACGCAACATTCTTTCAAGGGCGACCTCAAATTTTTCTCAGTTGGCACTACAGAAGCTGGCATGAGCGGCGCAGTACTGAAGACTGTATTGGCATGTTGAATAAATGAAATGATTGTCAGTTATGGTGTGAAATGGATTATGAAGGGATGCGTGATATAGCGATGGATGTGATAGGGTTGCCAACAAAGTTAGTTTGGGTGGGTGTTGGAAATGGAATGCTGGTGGACACAATGGCAAATTGCTCAGTAACCATATAGGTTTGAATGTCAGATAAATGTTTCTGGGATTCGTCAGCTTCATTACGATAAACAGCCTTAAATATGGAATTCACCTGAGCGGCGATGTTGTTCAGGGACTGACCCTAAATTTCAGAAAGTTGGTCAGAAAATTTGGCTTACAAATTTTGTGCTCGCTTCCTTAAATGGATGAGCCCCTGCTTAAGTCTTGAATTGACTGAGAAGCTGGAGTCATTATCAATGTTATCAAATATTCCAAATATTCCTATAGAAAAATTATTTTAGAAGCATAAGTGCGGTATTCAGACTCAATATTTATGTTTGTTCGATGATTAGAATCGATTGGTGTGTCAGTATTAATTTCAGCACGCAAAGTAATCCTAAATGATGTAGCAGTGTTCTCAGAATGTTGTGGTAACACCTCTAATGATGCACTCGTATTGACACTTGTCCTTGACGAGAAATTCAGGCACAATAACTACCATGGTAAAAAGCACTGTTATGCCCACGAAATTTTCCGTTTCGGTTTTTTGTTAAGATCCATGTTTGAATAGGGGTTTTTTTTCTTTTATTTACTAGGTTCAACGAATTGTCACTTTGCCTTATGATTGCTTGCCCCGTTTAATTTTTTTTTTTTCACTTGTAAGCAGTTGCCTGTTTGCACACCCGTGATAGAGAATGCTGAGTGCATAAGCTTACAGTTAACTCGGGCCGAAATTGCCGTGGATGAAAAAAAAAATAGCATATTATGCATTAAATCAGTGTTTGTCGTAGCGAACAGCCTAGCTGCGCGATAACTGTTTTGGAGAGGTGGTCAATAACAAGAATAGAAAGCCCACAGTTTATCGATAAGCCATCCAGCTGCCAGGAGCAGTTTAGATACTTCCTTAGTTCCTCCTTTTCCAGCGACTTGAGCTGCTGCGGTGGCAAACAGACCACCTGTGTTGTCGCTGGCTTGGAACTACTGTGGGGAGGGGGAAAGGTGCGTTGCTGGCCGACAGCACCTACGTCACGGGTGGCTGGCTGGCGAGCCGTGATTGGCCGGAGCACTAGTGGTGGGGCAAATCAGGCGTGGTGTTATTGATGTGCAGGTGATTGTTTTCGAGAGAGAGATGCTTAGGTCTTCAAGATAGAAAGACGTGTTCACGTCCAGCATGGGGGAGGCTGGCCATACCTGGCACCAAGTAGGTGAAGTTAAGTATAAACAGTTTTGCTCTTAGCTAGTTTTCTAGATAGGTAACATTTATTTTGAGTAGCAGAGTTGTTGTTATCCTTTAGGTAGCTTTAAATTGTAGAGCAGTCTACATAAAACGAGGGATCAGTCACGTAGCAACCGTCGGAGAGGTTACATCTCTGGCAGCACCTTTAGGTAAGAGGCAAATCGACATTTAGCATTTTGAAGGAAATGTCCGAGGGACAATTAGGTAGTAACTTGTATGTATTTAAGAGTGCTTGTAAGAATAGGAAAAGTGATTGTATAAATGTTTTAGGAACTTCAATATTGTTATAAGCTTCGTCATGGTTAGTCGGGCAGTAAGTCAGCCGAGAACGAATTTATTTATCTTTATCATGTTACCTTAATGGCAACAAAAGTAGGCCAATGTGTTTTGTTTTACTTGATTTAGATACTTCGGGAAAGATTTAACCCCCAAATAGCTTCCAACCATTCTCTGAAGATAAAATCTGGAGACCGTTAAGTTGAAAGTTTGTTTTTGTTTTGTTGTTTTGTAATTCGGATGACTAGGTTTCGAGGTTATGGTACACTATAACCTGTTTCTCAAATGCGTTTTTTAAAAATAGTTGTGGTCTCCTTAGAATAAAAGAAACTAAGAAAAACAAATATGATTACACTCTAAACTTTTTGTTTTTTGAGACTACTGTGAATCTAGGGTTTACAGATCGTTTGTAATCTTTATGTTTTTAAAGTGTTTTTGCGTGTTATCTCATTCCGAAAAGAAAACACAAGCTTGAATAAAATAAGTGTTTTTTAAGTTTAGAAAAAAAAAACAGATATTTGTATTAATTTTCACTAAGATACATTTCAGTTTATTCCTTTTCTTATCTAATTAAATTTATGTTTTTTATTATAACTAACTTGAGTATATGATGTCTACAAAGCCATTATTGATAATTAATTAGGGCTGTATGTTTTTGGAGTGTAGTAGATAACGAAGGAAGTAGGCTGCCTGGAAGTTTTAAGAGGGTTAGGCAGTAACATGTTAGGGGAGGTGTAGGGTAAAGTATGCATTGTTAGACCGTAAAGTGCCTCCTACCCATAAGGTCCTAGGTACCTTACAGAAGCAAGAACCCCTGTCTGAGAGAATCTGAGGTCTCTCTCTGGAAGAATAAGCGAGTTGCAACCCCATTTATTAGCCTTTTATTAATACTTGGATTGATTGATAGGTACTGCACGGTGCGTTCTAATAAGGATAGAGGCGCAACATTTTTAACTAGGGGTTACAATACAAAATAACAAGACACAAAGGTGAAACAAAAAATCCTAATTTAAAATAACCCGAAAACATGTAGTGTGTGAGCCTATGTCACCGATACCAAACGCCCTAAAACGAAAGTCCCACACAAAATGGAAGGCGCACAACATGCTCAAACAAAGCCGTGTATAAAATGTACACACTCATACACAACCACGTGCCTCTGCTACCTGTTGTTCTACACCACATATCTCGTATCTAGTCCTGGCTCTGGAACTACAAACATTAGTTGGAGACCAATGTTTTTGGTCCAAGCAAGCCTAAAACAACTCACGAGAAGCAGAAAAAAAAGGGAGGGAAGTTTTGATGTATCTGGTCGTAAACCTGACACTAGAATACAAGATAGGCCGAGCCTACAATCCAGCACCTCTCCATTAAAATATATTGGAATATAACCAACTCGTTAAACAATTATTTGTTATCTAAGTTAGTTATATATAATTTGGAAAAAATTAAGATACTTAAATTAATTACAAAATGTTCTCAAACAGTAAATCATTTTTAATAATGGCCAACAAAACTATATAATTTGTGAAACAACGATAACAGTTTATAAAATGTAACGTATCACAATATCTGTTTTAACAAGAACTGATACTAACTTATTTTTAATAAGATGATTCCTATTTTGTTTTGTTTTACATAACAGTGCGATGTTACAATTTTATAATTTTAAGGGTTGAGATACAAAAAAAAAATTTCGTAATAAAAAGTATACGATATTAAAATTATTAATTTAGGTAATTCAGTTTTGAAAATGGAAATGATTCTGAATATAAATGCTTCCAGAAACGAAATTATGCTCTACAAGCAATTCGATGCATTGGATGCTGGCATATGCACAAGAGCATGTAGAATTGATGGATTAAATAAAGATAAAGAATGGAGTTTCCTGCTGCTCTACCGGATCTTTGGGGAGCATACGTGTCAACGCCAAAATTAATAGAAAACCAGGCATCAGGCAAAACATCCTAACACCGCGAGCAGAAACGTAGACAAGCCTCAGTAAGGCATCTTAATGCCCGCCCGGACAACCGCTAAGTTGACACAGAGAATAAACAAGAAAAAAAGCCCGTGTCATAATAAAAATTTGCGAGATAGAGGCATAAAATTAAATTAAAAGTAACTTACTGGTACCGAATGCATTAAAAACTGAATGGTTAGTCCATACAAAGAGCATAAAGAGAGAATCTTCAAATAACGAAACTACGCTACTACTGTTACGAGGAAGATGAAAGAGGAAGGGTGAATTCTGAAAGTAACAGTGACTATCACAGACCTCAAGTCGCTTGATGCAACACCAGTAACAATGGCAAGTATTTTGTGATTTTACAACAATAATTATTAATTCAAAAAACTGAATGGAAAATCACAGAAAAGCAAAAATAATATTTCCCATATCACATTTCACACACTTATTTTCGTTTCAAAGAAAATTGTTTTTAATACTTTTACTGATCAGTTGACATTTGGAACTGGTCACCTATAAATTTTAAAATTATTTTTTGACAGAAATATAGAAATATTGCTGAATAAATACACAAAATTGCAGAAATGGTGACCGCAACATTAATTAAGCATGATCGTACATGATAATACATTATGTTAAGGTTTTGATATTTTGTTGATAATTATACTTAACGGGAATATAGGGGCGTAACAAGTTATTGATAAAAGTTATGTAATGAACACTATGTAAAAGTGGTTTATTTAACATTAAGGTTGTACAATAGTATTTCAATATAAATATGATTGAATATGAACGGCGGGAGCTACACAAATATACTGAAATATTAAATTATATTATTTTATAAAGATTCAGATTAAAGCCTAATTGGAGAGTCCCCACCTTGTTTATGATTCCGAAAGCTGATTAAGATGGCACAAGTCGACGGCCGGACACACCCATCTTCAGTGGTCTTCTCGTTCCAATGGCCCGACGACAAAAGACACCGCCCACGGACTACACTGTCTTATAAAGGCTGCGTTGTCCTCGTTTACTGGGCGGTGGAGGGGGTTCTGTGGTTTGCGAATTCATAACTAATTTCAGCGATCACGGCACGTGTCCTGGATAAATAAGTGAAGGTGTGATCAGGCACTCAGCTAAGGGTCTGACCACAACTCGTAACAATAAGTAAATAAACTGGTAGATTCTAAATAAATGGCTTTGCCATAAAAGTAATGACTTCTCAGAAAGAGAAAACACGAACAGTAGAAAACACTGCGAGTGCTTAAAATGGCACACAACAAGCCGGCAGCAGAAGCTACTCTGCATTCTTACTTTCACTACAAAGCAGTCAACATGATCGAGTACAAGACCGCAGAGTTTATTGAAATGATTTTTACTTTTTTTATTAAGCAAAACGACACCAAGCACTTGCCATTTTCACGAGAATTCACCAGAAGTTGCAGGACATTGGATATGGCAGTAGTATTATTTGGTTCCTTCTGGTACAAGCATCAGGTATCGGAGTCTGCAGCTGTTCGCTATCTGGGATGACAGAACAGCAGGGAGTCCCAATTGATGGCCTGAGTTCTCTCAATACCACGATGCTCTGAGCCGTACAAAACTCTCCATCTCTCGCTTCAGCAGCCATGTTATCTACAAATTATTCCGTTTTACCTCAACAATTCTTCAGAAATTGGTGACTTTATCTCAAAATCGAATTTATCCCTCAAAAATTTCCAAAAATAATAGAAAATGTTTAGATAGAATAATTTTTAATTTTTATATTCTCTGCTCAAGTTTTCAAATGAGATAAACAGATTCGAGGCTTCTCGATGCGTGAACCAAATGTTCTCAAAGTTGCAAAATGGATTCGAGTCTCTTCGATGTTGCACCTTATAGTCCTAAAAGCAGCAAAGCGAATTCAAAGCTTCGAGTAGGCCCTGAGCATCTAGTGGGACAGAAGTTATGTTTGTTTAGAGCAGCTGAAGAGAAACTCAATTAATTAAGGAATTGTTTATATAATTAAAGACACTTGGTTTCTTTATGTTTTTGTTTTTTCGTTTTTTATTTGGCTAAGAAGAAAATTTGTAAGACTACGAACTAATAGCGCAATAGCTGCATGCACAACCATTCATTGTAAAATTGCAAATTCAACAGTTGGTTTGCTGCTATGGCATTATAAAATGGCAGATTAGATTGTCCAGATAGAGGTTGAACAGTTCGTTTTAGAGGATTGGGGAACTAAATAATAAGAAAATGGAATTCCACATCTTGGCTGTGATACAGCCTCTTTCAAAATCAACTAAAAAAATAGGCATGTTATTCCCGCACGTGGGCTGTAAAATTGCCAGTGTAGTTCACTAATGTATGTACTGTGGTGTTACTGACAAAGTTCCATTTTTAAAAACTTACAGTGAGTATTTAGAGTTATTATCAGTGGAAATATCAAAAGAATGTTGTCCTAAAACATTAAGATTAAGAATCAAATTTGTTATAATAAAATTAAATCTATTCATACATAACGGGGATTTTACTGGTACATACACTGTAAACCTGAAACAGAAAGAATGAAGTAAAATCAGCGAAATCAGTTAAAATTGTTCCGCTTGAAATCAGTTGTAGCTTTCTTCTTATTACGGTGGCTGTATTTAAAAGTTTACTTCAAAATGGTGGATACCTGTAAACAGTGATAACCTCTTTAATTGAAAGCTCAGTAATTAAATTATGAAAAGTATAAGCTGTTCATGTGTAAATTATTTTAGCTTTTAAATTTCACAAAGCATTGAAAATGCACAGTGTGCATTTATTTCAAAATCATGAAATATTTTTTATGTAGCGAATCGCGTGCTATTAGTTTGTCATTGTATGCTTTTTACTTGAATTTAAGTGGACATCCACGTTAGATGTCTAAGTGGAGTGCTGAGTAGAGTGATTGCATGTGGTTTAAGTAGAGGTTTAATCCCAACAGACTCAATTTTTGTTATAAATTATTATTATTATTATTTTGTTTTTTTGTTTAAAACCGACAATAAATTATTTATATGTAATATATTGAGTAAATATATAGAAGTTTTGCGAAAAAAACAAAACGTATACAAAAAACATTTTTTATGTATTATCTCCAGATATTACTGTGAATACCACATCAAAACACCTGTCAGTTCATTCAACTGATCAGCCAGTCTTTGATAGTTTCATAACAGACTTTCGGTGACGAGTATTTCACTGCCACTGATTCTAATTTAGGGTGTACGCCACAATAGTTTAAAAAAAGGTATTATTCACAGTGAGCCTACAAAACAAGGCGTTTAATTGGTGTACTTTTGACCACAGAATCTCAAAGAATACGCATCGAAAAAGTTTTGTGGAGACTTATCAGGCGACAGGTGGCGCAGACTAAACTCATATGGTATTGTCCAGATTCCCCCTTAGAGTATTATACCCAAGGCAAACCCACCGTGATGCAACTCATACTGCCGATCGTTAGTTAGGCTAACCTACAGTATGTTGTTAACCAATGTTATAATATTGTGATATTTTCAATTGTAATATCTCGTAGGTTCATGGCATTCATTTCCGAAGTGATTACACTGTGCTTTGCGGTGATGACTTAACTATACCACAACCACTCACGTCTTGACCCTATTCACAAGTGTGCGGTGGCTTACGAATGTTTTATGTCCGCTGAGTACAAACCATTATTTCTATTTTCTCTCCACATATTATTGTTAGCGTTTTATTTCTTATTGTTCTGCATGTGACGACGATAAAAAAATCTTCCTAATTTAATGGTTTAGGAATTAAAAAAACTATTCATAGCTGCTGCGTGCTATAAAATCCGCTGTAAAACGGCGATACGAAACAATAGCACACGCCAAATTACAGTTCTTGAAACTTCAAGTTACTAGGGAAAATTCCCGTTATCGCACGTGTAAGATGGAAGTTTTTTGCTCTTCTCATTAGGTGCATAAAAACAAGAGGTAGTGTAACGAAATGTTGTTATTTTCTTCTAGGCAAGGCTACGGCAGAATGAAGCCTGGCAAGACTTTGGTGTTCTTGTTTGCTGTTATTTTGTTTGTCTCCGTCGCTTCCGTACCAAGAAGGCACTGCAGGCGACGTTTCAGTGTCAGAGGTGAGACATTCATCTAAAATTCGTTTCAGATCCAAGAATTTGGGTGGTTCCACAATAGGGTTAAATGGAGGACTCCTTCTTACCATAATATAAAGACATTTACGTTCCAAACTGCAAAAATTCCTAAACTTAAAAAAATAAGTATTATTTTATTACAATGACTGTGCTCTAAATTTGCAATTACTTGTAAATAAATATTCATAGTGAATTATGTAATAAATAACATTTTTTGTACAACAGTGCATTAAATGTCAAAGAGATCTAATTAGTTGCTCACGCCGTTATTCCGAATGGCTTGGTATTAGAGCTAACACCATCTGTCTATAGGTCATGTACAGAGAACTGTAGACTAGAAGCAAATTAAGAAATACAATGACCTCAAAGAGAAGTGACGTTTGTTAGCATCTCGGTAAGCCGTATCATGTGATTTTCTTTGAATACATGCTTGAAGTTACTTAACTTTATAATTTCAATTTTTCTTTATTTAACTTTTGATATAGCCACACGGTAGAAACACTGATAGCGGCAGTCTTTAGCTTCTCCTTACATGCTCCTTGACTTAAATGTACTGTATACTCTGTCCCGAATACTCTAAATTGTTCATTACTGAACCTACTATGACGTATGGACAAGAACTATCACACTATCTGTGATTACCTACCTAATAA
Source organism: Clitarchus hookeri (assembly GCA_002778355.1). Classification (NCBI taxonomy): domain Eukaryota; kingdom Metazoa; phylum Arthropoda; class Insecta; order Phasmatodea; family Phasmatidae; genus Clitarchus; species Clitarchus hookeri. The sequence goes on from NQII01000724.1 coordinate 344,119, forward strand.
GATACACGTATGCAACCCATCCCTGTTTTTATCATAGTTTTTATCTTTGTAGATGCACAGTACGCTGGTAGAACTACAAATACTAGTAATTCGAAAAGAAAGAATATTCTTGCTTTTCGCATTATTTTGATTTAAGAAAGACAACTGCCACAGCACACAAATCTACAATTAATGTAGGCAACATAGTTTCTTTTTCATTTTATTTATTCAACTTTTTTAATAGCTCCGGGCCGCTCAAAACATGTTCTTTTTGCAATATGGCCACCAATATTACAAATGAATAACTTGTAGGTAAAAACTGGTTGTGTATTCGCGACCATACTTTTCCACAAAACCCCGGATTTAAATTTCGATATCATCTCAAGTAGATTTTAATTATGTACGAAATTGAAAATACAACTGGAGATACTATTCCCCCGTTCTGAGGATTAAAACTGCAAGGCTATCAGCTTGTAGCGCATTAGCTGCATGCACGACTATGCACTGTAAATGTGCAAATTCAATACTTTCTTTGCTGCTATCACACGATAAAATAGCTCATCAAAATTACAGAATAAGTAACTGTCCCTCTAAAACAAGCAAAGAAAACTTATAACAAAACGGTTTACATTTAATTTATCGTAACGGTATTAATTATACTTATATCGTAGAGATGAATGCTGAACAGTTAGTTAAAGGAGGATGGGCAAGGAAAATAAGAAGAAAGTGGAATTTTGCATATTGGCTGTAACACATCCTCTTTTAAAGTGTTTAGCGTTAAAATCATTCAGTGAAAATTTAGAGTACTTATCAATGAAAAAGTTAAAAGAGTAGATTCTTCTTCAGCTTCAAGATTACGAATCGGCGAGATGGCTAGCTCGAAGTAGCCAACAATATGTTGTTGATAACGACTAACACGTATGACCTGTTAGCGATCGCATGGCGGAACGCGCAAAGGAAATCTCGGGGTCCAAGAACGAGCCGGACGACTACTTAAAATGAATACGTTTACAGAAAACTGATGCAAATAAATTTGTTTGGTTGTGCTACTGATTGCAGTAGAGCGGAAGAGGTGTGAAAATGACGATTTTGTCGCATTAAATTTTCAATAGGACATGGTTGAAGGTTAGCTTGCTTCAGGTCGACTCGGGAGTGCTCGGCAGTCCTCATCGTTTCGGTAGGTGGTTCTTGGCGTGCCTTCAAGGAGGGCGCCAAAGTGTTTTGAACTGCAGCAGTCTCAATTTAATTTCAGCCAAGTCCATTATCGACCAGAGGATGTCGTTGGGTAGCTTGAGTCTAGACGTCCTGCCAGCTCTTGCGTGTTTCGTTTAAATGATAAAATCCTATGCGCAGTTGTCATTTATTTACTCGCTATAAAGAAGTCCGAGTCTATGAACATGTTTTTTAGAGTCTTCGAAAATGTAGCCAGTGGTCTTGTCATCATCCCTATTATTCAGACTATTTGTCGTTGCAAACTTATAGTATAGGAGAGATTATTGAGTGTGTTGGGAAAATCACCATAAGAATATTCACCAAAAGTCTTCATTAACATCTTTATCGCCTTACTCTTCTTCAGCATAGACATCATCGTGTTTACTTTTCTTGCCAGCTGACTCTCATTACTGAAATTAGTCTTCATAACTACTGGTTCTTCATTATGATTTTGAAGTTCGTCTGTTACACATAGCAGTTTTTCAAGCGTTTATTTGACACAAACCGTCTGTACCGCACACTAGATATTACTCACATTGTTTGTAGCCCCTCGTGCTATATGAACACAGTACCCAGTATAGAATCAGGATGTAACGACAGCGCACGGTGTTTCTCGGTAAGTAACGGAACACTACACTTGCAGGGCTTGTGGTGTCAAGTTATCTCTTAGAGCGAACTGCATAGGACAGTTAACGTAGCTAAATGCCCCACCAGGTGAGTTCTTCACACATTCACGTATCTCGTGTCGCCGCGATTGTTGTCGAAGGTAAAAAAAATATTGCACTGTAAACACGGTTGGCGGCTTCACGACGAAGGTTTAACACTTGGCTCCATATTCATTGCAGTGAATGGTAAGCCTTGGTGTGCCAATTAATATTTGGTACAACTAGACAGAGCCCTTTCATATCGATGTCAGCTTCTCAACATCTAAACAACAACTAAGCAGCTGGTGTATTTCTCAGCTCCATATTTACGTTCCCCTGGACCACATATCTGGAGTTTCAGAATTACAATATAAACTGTTTACTCTGCTTAGCCAAAAGGTAAAGAATGTTTACCATTTTCGCATATTATTTGCTTGTCCTCTAAGAAAAGCAAAACACTCTTTGAATAAAGTACACAGTGATGCGGTCTTATTGTGTTCATGGTCAAAGTAATGGTTAACATATATTATACAGCTACATAATTGGTAATGTTTGATTTTATTTTGTACTACGTACTTCTGGATGCATTTTCAATGATCTTTTCGTTGCACTTGTACGAGTAAAGTTTGACACGGAGGCTTACGAATTCTATTATGATCTTTATATTGCTCTTGTCCTTGAATGTACCCGGCAAAATTTGTTTCTTGTCGCGTCGCAGGGTTGGTCGAAGCGGTAACCGGACAAGTCTAGCTCGACTAAAAGTCGCAAGTCCATGAGCATGTCATAGTAGAAGCCTTAGGTTCGAATTTGGTACTCAAGCGAGTCAATGTCCACGTACTACGTACAGGAACTCGAGGTCGTTGGTAAAACGGGCGTCCATGACGTAATGTAACCTGTACATCAATGTCTTGAACACGTCGAGCATCGCAAACTCGGCATATATCGGTTTATCAAAAAGTACCTGTTCGTGCGTCAGCTGGACGAGGGACAGATTTTAGTAATTAATAGATGGGTCCAGGGACATCGACTTGTCTACCAGTCCCTTTAGACCTATCTTGCTTTGCACTGCTACGTCTTCTACCCTAGGTGGAATGGGCTCACTAGGAGTACCACGAGAACTTCACTGCGCCCAGTGCAGAAAGGTTACACATTATCTGTGATCTGCGGCAATTTGCGTGAAATGCCTTTTCAGCTAACTCCACACAAATTCCTTTTGGATTTTCACGTTTCCAAGAAACAAGAAACTTAAGCATGGCTGTGCACAAGAACATATCTCATACGCATTTTACTTTCCTGAGTGACAAATCTCACAAAATCTAGTCATAGTTTTCGTTTATTCTTTGGTGTATGTATGTGTGTGTGTGTGTGTATATATATATATATATATATATATGTATATATATATATATATGCGTGTGTTTGCAATTTTGGTTTACAAAGCCAGCACAACGGGTAATGGAAAATCCTAGATGTTACTTAAAAAATTTTCAGTGTCACCCAACATACTAAAATGTAAAACACTACACATTTTAAAGAATATTGCTTACAAAGTTGCTGTACTCGTTTCCAAACCAACGAGTCCACGCAAGGCAATATTACAACTGGCAATATTGAACTTTACAATTTTTCCAAAAGATATGATTTGAAAATATACAATTTCAATTCTAAAATTTAAAACATGTAATTTAGAAAATTTAAGAATAACGCAAATTTTTTCTTTTACTAAACACGCTTATGTAAAAAAGCCAAACTGCCCACAAACATAATGTATTCCCAAATATGTTATACTCAACCTAAGTTATTCCTTGCTGCCACAATCGTGCATGTTGTCCTAAGTCTGAGAACAGCGCTATTCATTCCAAAGAGGCATCAGTATGTATACAAAAATTCCATTCCTTTCCTCTAGTCTAGGATATATGTTTTGAGTATGGTGGCAACTAAGGCTTACACTATTGATTCGTTTACATTGGTAATGCCCCTATCACAAGTCCAACAGCACCTTATCCCGAACTTTGTGTGGACGGCAGATTAATAAGCTACTCTGCAAAGCCAAAAAAACTGGTACACCTGCCTAATATCGTGTAGGGCCCCCGCGAGCAGGCAGAAGTGCCGCAAGACGACGTGGCATGGACTCGACTAATGTCTGAAGGTATGCAAGAGGCATTTCACACCATGAACCCTGCAGGGCAGTCCACAAATACATAAGAGTGGAAGGTGGAAATCTCTTCTGAACAGCACGTTGCAAGGCATCCCAGATATGCTCAATAATGTTCATGTCTGGTGATTTAGGTGGCCAATGGAAGTGTCTAAAGTCAGAAGAGTGTTCCTGGAGCCATTCGGTAGCAACTCTCGACGCGTGGGGTGTCGCATTGTCCTGCTGGAATTGTCCACGTCCGTCGGAATGCACAATGGACATGAATGAGTGCTGGTGATCGGATAGGATGCTTACGTATCTGTTACCTTTCAGAGTCGTATCTAGACGTATCAGGGGTCCCATTTCACACCAAATGCACACATCCCATACCATGATAGAGCCTCCACCAGCTTGAACAGTCCCCTGTTGACATGTAGGGTCCATGGATTCATGAGGATGTCTCCATACCCGTACACGTCCATCCACCCGATACAATTGGAAACGAAACTCGTCAGACCAGGCAACGTGTTTCCAGTCATCAACAGTCCAATGGCGGTGTTGGCGGGCCCAGGCGAGGCGTAGAGGTTTGTGTCGTGCAGTCAACAACTGTACACGAGTGGGCCTTCGGCTCCGAAAGCCCATATTAATTATGGTCTGTTGTATAGTTCGCACGCTGGCACTTGTTGATGCCCCAGAATTGAAATATGCGTCAATTTAAGAAAGGGTTGCACGTCTGTCACGTTTAATGATTCTCGTCAGTTGTCGTTTGTCCCGTTCGTTCACGATCTTTTTCCGGCCGCAGCGATGTCAAAGATGTGATGTTTTACCGGATTCCCGATAATCACGGCACACTCGTGAAATGGTCATAGGCGAAAATCCAAATTTTATCGCTACCTCGGAGATGCTATGTCCCATCTCTCGTGCGCCGACTATAACACCACGTTCAAACTCACTTCAATCTTGATAACCTGCCATTGTAGCAGCAGTAACCGATCTAGCAACTTTGCCAGACACTTGTTGTCTTGTATAGGCACTGCCGACCGCATCGCGTTACTCTTATTGGTTTCATACCTCTGTTGTTTGCATACGCACGCCTGTACCAGTTTTTTTGGCTCTCCAGTGTATATAGCCAATGAAATATTGAGGTGGAGTCCAGTCAACTGGTAATCGTTTTATCAGACTATGCTTTGCAATCTTTACGACAATAGAATCCTCGCGGTTACACACATACAACTTGGTTTTTTTCGCATTGGTTATGTAATTAATTCCTCGTTTTTTTACTAGTTTATTTCTATTCGATCAATCTTTTTCTCGATTTTTCAAGTTCATGGTCACTGGATTTGGTCAAAGTCGTCCTCATACCACACAGCAGTTGGATACAAAGTAATTTTTTTCTCGATTTTTAACTTTTTTATATATATTTTTTGAGTTGTTATGATTGGAAGGGTTGGGGTGAGTGGTGGTGGTGGGGGTGGTAGGGGATTGAGCGAAGGTGTGTGGTTAGGGAAAGGGGTTGTGAGGTTGGGTGCGGGATTGGTGGTTGGAGGAGGAGGCCATGACCGCCGGTCCGCCTGATCCGCTGGAGCTGGATCGGAGCCTCGAATACACTTTTACTGCTCTGAGGACTATGTAGCTCATTTTGCTAGGAGCCTTGATCCGCTTGCTGCTCTCAGGATGTTTTGGTTCTCGCATCGAGGAGCCTCAAATCAGCTTTTCTCATTTGAGGATTCGATCGAATAATGTTTCCATTATATATATATATATATATATATATTGTTTGGGGAAAGGATGATTTCGGGGCAAAATAAACAATTTATGAAATGATTTTGAGGTAAAATAGGTAATTTTGTCGATAACATAGCTGCCTCAGGCAGCTGAGCGCGACCCCGGCTGTGACGTCAACCGAGTTGGTGGACGAATCCTGAAGCGTACTACCTGTTACCTGTGACAAACTTCCCTATTTTACTACTCTGGCGTGCATAATAATAGAACTAAAAGGTATCAATAAAAAGAGGAATCTTAATATTAGCCAACTGTAATAGACAATGAACGCTGATGAACTAAATATAAAACTGAAACAGTGAATAGTCAGTGACATGTCGATTAACTATTGTTTGGAGGACGGAGAAATAGAATAATTTTAATTTCATCGTTCACTGCCCATTCAAACTTTTTACACAATGCAAAAACTACAAAACTACGGCCTTAACAATAACAGCAAAGGAATTTATTACACTTGGTTTTAATTTATTGCTTATGAAACGTTTAAATGTTTTCCATACTTTTTCTTGGTTTTTCCTGATTTGCTCTTTTATAAATTTGTATAATGTAATTTACGTAGTTGTGATTAAGTTATTTTTTTACAGGTAATTTGCGAAGTATGAGAAGACCGTCCTATTTTCGTAATAGTAGTGTTATGTATGGTGGCAATGAGCAGAGCAGCAGAATTGTGTGTGGTGCAGATTCATCCGCAGGAGAGTATCCGTTCATGGTAAGCACTGAAACACGTATAAAGTAGAGTACAGCTTAGTGTCTATATCAGCTGAATCTGAAGTTGCAGACAAACGATTATAAGCCTCATCTAAGTGCAATAGGTTTACTAAGAATATTTTCCAGAAATTAATTTTATAGCAATGAGAATGTTAATGTAGCCAAACATTCATTATTACTAATAAAGATCATTAAAACCTTTCCATCAGAAGTTTGACTTGGGTATAAAATACATTTTCCCATTTTCCGTGAAACTTAACATTGTTTTAATGTACGCTTAGTGAATAGTCGAAATATTTTAATGTAAACAGCCGAATAAGCAATCTTGAGCGACATATTTTCTATGGCCACAAGATTGGAACTCAAACTGAATTTGTAGTCAAACGGAATTAAGAGCGTACGTCACATGGCAGTCAAATCAGTAATGCAGTCTATCAGGACTCGGAGGATTATGTAGGCATTATTGCACGTGGATCATTTTCGATCGAACAGTAAGGGAAGCAAATGGAGTAATGAAGGATCCTAGTGTTCAACATTGTAGGAAAATTAGTTGATAATTCTATAAAAATTGCACTAAAAATGCAGTTTTCCAACCATTTTGAAATGGCTTTAAAGATAGGCACTGTGCACAAATCTTTATTCCATCCTAATATGACCAAGCTTCCTTTATTAACAAGAAACTTTGTCGCTTTGACCCCCATTGTCACCGCGGAAAATTTCNTCATTTTCGATCGAACAGTAAGGGAAGCAAATGGAGTAATGAAGGATCCTAGTGTTCAACATTGTAGGAAAATTAATTGATAATTCTATAAAAATTGCACTAAAAATTCAGTTTTCCAACCATTTTGAAATGGCTTTAAAGATAGGCACTGTGCACAAATCTTTATTCCGTCCTAATATGACCAAGCTTCCTTTATTAACAAGAAACTTTGTCGCTTTGAGGGGGTAACAGTGGCGCCTTTTAAACGAGTAATCATTAAAGAGCGAGTACTCCCATTTATGGCGTGAGCGCGCGCTCACAAACGCAGATGTTATGAAGGTAGCTGAGTTAGGCCTGCTGGGATGCACGCTCTTAATCAAAATATTTGCTATCNCACAAACGCAGATGTTATGAAGGTAGCTGAGTTAGGCCTGCTGGGATGCACGCTCTTAATCAAAATATTTGCTATCCACAATTTTTTTCCGATTTTGAAAACGACAAGAAAATTTCTTGAGAGCTGATATATAACAACTTGACATTTTTTTTAATGGCCCTGAGATCATAAAAAATGCATTCAAATATAGCGACCGTATCATGCAAAACACAGTGAACAAGTGATATGTACGTCTACCGCGGAGGTAGTAACAGAAAATCTATAGATTTTGTTCACAATTCAACGAATAATGCTGCACTATACTCTTCAGGCATCGGCTGTAGAACATTGTTTTCAAATTTCGATGCAGGAAAAATATTGGCAAATAATTTTAAATACTTGCTACCTTAATTTCTGAGTTACTTCGGTCAACTAGAAATTCGTCCATTCTTCATTACCATGACAGACTTTAAAATGTATTTCAATATAGAGTTATGTGTTTAAAAACAAACGAATTTCTACAAAAATTGTACGAGCACACTTAACGAATCCAGTCGAGTTGTGGGGGCTGAATAGTCGAGAGCCACCACAGCTCGTTATCTGTGGCGCTACNCACACTTAACGAATCCAGTCGAGTTGTGGGGGCTGAATAGTCGAGAGCCACCACAGCTCGTTATCTGTGGCGCTACACCACGTCTAATGTATGCAGGCCTGTCTAGTTTTGCTTGTAGACAGTGCGAAGAAGTGTTTCCCTGTCACAGGTCGGAATATGGCTGGACGGGTCTCCGAACTGTGGCGGAGCGCTGATCAGCATCTGGTGGGTGCTGACAGCGGCACACTGCATCAAGCAGTGAGTACATTATCTCCAGCCCGTTCATTGTGGCTTCATTATTTTGCGCATTTCGTTATTACTTCTCATTCAATGCTTAAGGAATCAAGTGTTATTTCATGAGTGAATTATGTTATTATTATTAATGTTTCCTCGACGNACACTTAACGAATCCAGTCGAGTTGTGGGGGCTGAATAGTCGAGAGCCACCACAGCTCGTTATCTGTGGCGCTACGCCACGTCTAATGTATGCAGACCTGTCTAGTTTTGCTTGTAGACAGTGCGAAGAAGTGTTTCCCTATCACAGGTCGGAATATGGCTGGACGGGTCTCCGAACTGTGGCGGAGCGCTGATCAGCAACTGGTGGGTGCTGACAGCGGCACACTGCATCAAGCAGTGAGTACATTATCTCCAGCCCGTTCATTGTGGCTTCATTATTTTGCGCATTTCGTTATTAATTCTCATTCAATGCTTAAGGAATCAAGTGTTATTTCATGAGTGAATTATGTTATTATTATTAATGTTTCCTCGACGNTTCTCATTCAATGCTTAAGGAATCAAGTGTTATTTCATGAGTGAATTATGTTATTATTATTAATGTTTCCTCGACGAATCTCGAAAAACTGTAATAAATATTGTTTTAAAGGATTTTCTCTAATTTTGGAGCATTATTATAGTAATAACAGTAAATATAACACAGGAAATTTACTGTATGTTTGCCAAATAAAACCCGAAGCCAAAGTTTTCAAGCGCGTTCACATTCAATCAATCACCCTTGTGTCAAGCGCAAATCTCATTGCCATAAATGCACTATTACATTGAGAAATAACAAATATGGGAAAGCTCCAACCCCAACATAGGCACTGCTGTAGAATAAGTCGAACAACAAGCTGCATCAGCTGAGTTCAATAGTGCATACGAAGACATTAATAACATATTTTTGCCTACCCTGCAATAATAAGTCCGCCTGGCAATAAAAAATCACGAAACGTCCATGCTACACCATCGACGTGGGATAATAAGTAAAGTGACATGTGCTCACCCTGGACAGCGATACATTCAAGCACAAGCAGTTTCCTGCTGAGAACAAGACTGTCAAGCAGTTATTGTGGCACAGAGTACCGTTCCTGCACCAAGCCCACCCGAAGCTCCTAATGGTTCATGAAGATACAGGATGCTTCGCAATACGTCGCTTAAATACGTCCCAAACAATGTTCGATAGGTCTAAGATCAGAGGAAGTGGCCAGTAACTCCTAATGAGCTATGTCCTAGGCGTCCAGGTAGCCATCCGCGAACGCCATCAGATTACGACGGGCATTGTCATCAATAAAAGAAATATGCACTCATTGCACTCCTGAAAATAATATGACGTCGGCTTACCATTGGAGAAAAACTCTTTTACAACCAGCCTGTTACATTGCCACTACTAAACACATAGAAGTGTGTAGCCCAATATAATGTCGCCACAGACAAAGATGCTGCCACCTTCATAATGGGCATATCCAGTGATGCCAGTTGGACAGTACCTACTCCTTGGTCTTGTCGTATATACACGTCGGAAATCACTGTTTAGACCGGACCTAGACTAGTCCGTACGTAGGACTCAACTTCACTGTTCCCTTGTCCAAGTTATCGATGTTCTCTGCATCATGATCATCAAACAGTTCTGTGGGCAGTGGTCAATAGGGTGCATTTTGTAGGCTTCTGGGCATACCGTGCCCCTTGACACAAGCATAGTCTACAATATACTGGAAATGTAATCTGTGTGGCTTGTGTTTGGTACCTAGCAAGGTCGTCTGCCGCGCTCCGGCTGCGTCTTCTGGCTGTTAGGTCCGAATAACAATCTTCTCGTGGCGCTGTACTGTTGAACGTACCCCGTCGAAGGCATAAATAGAGTGGCTCACAATGAAGCAGTGCATCCGGTTGTACAACATGCAGAACTCATTAACTAGTACACACATTACTACGATTTTCAGAAAAATACGATTTATGCTACACTTGAAAGAAAGGTGCGTATATTTTGCAACACTGTAAAATAGTTTGCTAGAGTTTACTTATCAGAATGTTTTAAAACATTATATGATAGATTATTTTCCGTCAAAAATTAAGAGTTTTTCCATCTGGATGCTTCGGAAAGCACATTTTTCAAGAAAACCTTCGTCAAGTAGGGCAATCGTAATAATTAATATGGTAGTATGCGAGGAAATATTGGTACTAGGAAATATTGGTACTAACGTTAAAACTATTTTTAATGATTGATTTTATGCACATTAATTTTAGTTACAAAATGGATAACTTTCCTCGTAACTTTATAGGTGACGATAATTAAATCTTCCCAACAGGTTATTCATCTGTAACTTAATAAATAATACGTGAATTATTGTTATTGTGAGTTGTACTGCACGCACGCCATATCTAGGCCGGTGTTGTTACGCGGCACTGTCATCAGTATGGCACAACGAAGTGTCTGCGCAGTTAGCAACGGCCCGGCAGTGTACTTGCTGTTCAGAAAACATTAGTTGTGAATTATTTCACGCACAGGATACCACTTTTTGATTAATGTTATGAGTATATAAAATTTTAGATTTATTTATTGACCATAACTATGCTGTTTGTTCAGATTTTCCATGTAATGCAAACAGAAAAAAATTATATACTCTAAGGATTAAACAAAATGATTTTTAAGTCGTTATAGCTGTACAGAGAAGAAAAACAATATAGTATAAATTAATACAAAACGTGTACAAACTTTAAATAAAATTCTAGTAGATAATCCCAACCCAGGTAATAATTGGTTGATCTGCTTGTACAAATAATTAATGGTCCACCTGTTGAAAATATATATTTTGGTGCCTTAGTAATTTTTAATTAATTTTTGTTTAAAATCTTATTAATGATTTACAAAACTGAGACAAGCTATAAACTGTATGATGCATTTTGCCATATCCTATAGGCTTAAAGAAGGTCACAAAAACAAATAAACAATATAACGACATCAAGGTGATTTACTAAGTTTTAGTTATTTTGATATAAAAAAAAATGATTATCACCCGACAATTTTAACGCATTTTTCAATGCAGACATTTAAATATCAGGTAGAATGTAACTTTTAAAGACACATCATATTTTATACTGTAGCAATATAACTGTTAGAACGGAGTCGTAACTACTTTCGATGGTATGTCACATTTTTCAACAGTGGTTTCATCACTGTCGTCACTCAAACTGACTACAACTCTTCTATATCCTCCATGATACAGTCCTCCCGGTAGTCTTCTTCTATCCTAGCTACATGCTCGCAATAATCTTCCCGCTCGGTACTTGTAAATGAACGCAAAAGCTCGGTGATTTGCAGCTGTAACGGATGCAATAACAATTCTCCGCCAGTATTGTTCTCCCGAACCAAACGCTTCATTTTATTTAGTTAACACATAATATAGATGAGGCAGTCATATGACACGGTGACCATGAAAGTCGATAAGTTTTTCATCTCTGGAAAATTTTCTTTATGTCGATTGTTTTCCTTAAGATGATGAATTGCTAAACCAGACACTGCCACGTGACTTGCGTTTATATCAGCTGTTCAGAAAACGTAATTCCAAGTTTACCACCCAATTCAGTTTTAGTGGAAGTACGCTGTAATTATTTAAGTAAAAAGCAACAATTAATTACTGTAGGGAACATAGTAAATATGCACGCGTTAATTAAAGTTAATAATTTAGGCTTGTGAACACTGATTTAAATTTGTAACATTTTCTATCCATATGCAATTTAAATGACTTTAACTCTGGTCTAACTTACCGAGGTCATTATTTTTGTTTATGTTTTCTCTTGAAAGTCCCAGAATATTGATACGGAATAATGTTTACATTGAGATAATGCGGAAGGGTACGAAACGGTTGACAGTAGAAACCACGGAAGTCTTTAAAAAGTGCTCATTTTACGTGTAATTTGATGTTTTTTTGTAATAACAATAATTAACTTTTTTTTTTGCCTGAAGTGGGGTTTTCGCTTTGCTTGACATCTCTCTGACACGTTTTTGAATTCTTTGAACTGATATTTGAATTATACCTGTGTATTGCCCATTTATGTTGATTTTGCAAGATGTAGTACAAACCGACATCTGTTTGCATCTTCTGCATCGCAATGCTCGATTACTCTCGTTTTAATTTCCCCCGTTCCGACTGTGTGAAACTTTAATTATAGTACATCTTGAAAGTCCAGCTCTGGAACCCATTGTTTAATACAAACTGTACTTTGTTTGAAACTCGGTGCCTAATGTTTTTGCCATGAACGGCACAGTGATTTCAGTGCGCGCGCAGTTACTTCCCCCTTCGATCAGGCTAGCCCGCTTTCCCTCATTTTCACCAGCCTAGACGTGGCGCGCGGACAGTACAGTATATATATATATATATATATATATATATATATATATATATATATATATATATATATATTTGCATCGCCAAATGCCTTGTTTTTTTAATACGCAAGAAAAATGTAAGTTTCATTAAATGGTTATGTGTATATCCAGTATATTATTCAGTAGCCCTATAATTGTTGAGAGATTTATCCCACTATTTCCCACTTTACCCGACCCATGGACTGATTTTCCACATCATTTATTACATCATAATATAAAATTAAATAATTCAACTACTTTTTAGAGTTAACTTTCGAGCAATTGGTAATATGGTATAGAATTTTAAAAATTCTTATTTTTCTTTAAGTTATAATGAATACTTTTGGATAACAGAATACTGTATATTTACACAAATACCCAACGTTTATGTCTGTACCTTGTGATAAACCCATTCCAAGTTAACGCTGAACACCTCTGATTCAGTCAAATTCCTAGTTTATTTTATAAATAGTTGTTTTTAAGTATGCTACACTGTACATCCAAATGCGTAATGGTCAGTACTATTCAGTGATTATGCATAAAACCTTTTTGCAATAGTGAAATTTTTTTGTAAATACAAAAACTAATAATCAGGTTTTTGGAATTCTCGTATCGCATTTTCGTAGTAGAACTAACTACACACGCCAAAAGAGTTGTTAGAAGAACACAAAGCAATTACACTGCCCTGATCCAGAAAATATAATGAATATTTTTAATGACACAGGACTTGGTCACGCTTTAAATTTGTAAAACCTACCATCGATACACACAAAGAATGGTACTGTGTGGATTCTCGGTATCAACTGTTTGTATCATTAGGAGTGAAATAGAATGCTGGGCATTATGGCTTATGAGTAATAACCACCAAAAAAACCAAACTATGTGAACAATTTATTCTAAAGCATGTTTTGAAAATTAAATAATATTTTTTAAACATCTAATAAATGTTTTTAAAGCCTCTCAGGGGGACAATGATGAGCCCAGCATACTTAAAACATCAGTGCTAGAAATATTTATTAAGCACATGACCGTAGGATTTAGTTATACAAAGCACTTTTCTCGAACTAAAGATATTTTTTGAAAATGGTGTTCCTAACACATTTAAAAAATTATGTAACCTGGTCACTGTAAATACCGTATTTCAAAACACCGTAATGGGTTTTGTCAATATGTTACCGTAGATCTAAAAAAAAAGTTGAAGAATTGTTTTGCAGAAAGTCTACCTACATTTTTATCTCTTTAAGCAGGTGACTACTAATGCAGTATAAAATGAGAACTGCAAAATTAGGTTTCTAATACTGCCATATTGACGTAGAAGTACCAATTACGTTTAATTTTTACTAAAATTTCTTCTGGTATTCACTGACATTGGATAGCACCTTAATTTCACTTCGGTTTAATTGACCAACCTATTTAACATTCTCATATCAATCTATTCGTGTCTTAAGTCACACAATTTCCGGAATAACGCCTGGCGATATAAGTTATAAACTTACATAACCTAGTACGTGAATGCAAATTAATGCTCACGTGCCCAATGACGAAAAGTTATTTTAATATACTTTTACAGTAAAATTTTGATTTAATTACGTATTAAAATGCCAACTTTTGTGGTACTAATTTATGCACACTAATAATTTGTGTGATTTTAGCACGAACATTCCATTGGCATGAACACTTTCTCAGCATAGCAATCAGTTGATCAGTAAAAAAAATCGAGAAAATTCATAGAACTTATAAACAGTCCGTGTTTATAAAAAAAATGCGTGTTTCGTTTAAAACAAATACTGAAGTCCGTAAAGCTCTTACAGAATCTAAAGTTACTGTTTTGCTTTAACCGTCCGTATATATTTCATCGCCTATAAAAAACATATTCAATTGAAATGAGCATTTGAGAGTAATATTAAATCTTGGAACGTCTCTTCAGCCTCACTCCTGCGGAAATTGCTTCAGCCTGCACGACATACACACACACACGCACACACACACACGCGCGCACACACACACATATATAATCTCTGTTCAAACTAATTAAAACGCGGTATATGTATACATTCTTATAGGCCATTTCAGGGGCGGTTGTCACCATTGTGACGTCACAAAACACAAAATTGGAGAGAGACAGGGAAACACTGCGCAAAAAGAAACCATTATACGTGCATCATGGGAACTTTTTACTCCTGCCATAGGGCGCAACTCTATACACACATTGTTAATGTTACTATTTTTATAATCCGGAGGAAATATGATCCCAGAATTTCTAAGAGAACAGTTGTGCGTTTCAACATTTTCAGGTCACACTTTAATTTATGGTTTTAGGTATTGAGAATTAAAAACAAACGATTAATCCTGTACGGCCAGTGAGCTTTGAATCTTGAGTTTGGTGATAGTGGTACGAACCAATCATTACCTAGATCAGTACCGCTGTTTACGAATAAGCTGCCCACAGGGAAGATCATTGGCCACTGAGCTTCGCAATGTGCAGTACCAGCATAACATAACCTTACTATGCAACTTGTGCACGATTATGTTCACGGTAAAGTGAGAATTTTTGAGGTCCTAGTAACTTTTTTTCTATCAGCCATTATTTATCCTTCCACCACTTTTTAAAATAAATATTGCCATGTAAGTAATAAACGCAGTGTATATATTTCACCGGACCCAAAACTTAAGGTGTAAGGCTACAACAAAATATATTTGATTATTATTCCAAATGAGAAGGCTTCAAAAAGTGCTCACTTTACACTTTACACAGGATTAAAATAGGTTGTACGATAAACTGCAGCTCAGTTGCGCTCGCGATGTAGGCGAGGCTCATACAGGTTCTCGAGAGGAGCGTTTTTGTTAACCTACCCTAATGCAAGTGTTAAAGTGTACGCCCGAGGCAGGAACGGGGCCCAAGTGCGTCTCAGGTCCAAATCCCATACGCCTACAAGGGAGGGTTGGAATTCGTGTAAAGAGGCATGCCTCGCGGCAGAGTGGGATCGGACAGCCATGGTCGCATTGGGGCCATGGATACCTCCCCAGCACCAAAACCGAACGGTACTCACAGCAGTTGTCATCCGCACTACTCTTCAGACCACCTACGAACACACTCAACCAACTTCTCACTATTTCGTCAGTCTCTGATATTGGAGTCTTGGTGGACAAACCACCTCCACGTCTGTTCGTTCCTCACTGAATTTCTTTCTTAACGGCACGTTTAATATTTTTATATTTGGCTTCCAAATTTTTTTAGTTTATGGGGCAAAAGCCCGACATTAAATTGAAGTCAACTGCGATCTTTTTTCATGATTCATCAATCTCCTTTCATGCAACTGAATCAGTTTTTGATAACTCCCGAATATTTTTCGACAAAAGAAATTCATAAGTCGGTTTCGGATGGAACAACATTCTTTTACTGGTACTTCCTTTCATGTTTGTATACAAACTTCGCTCAACCAAAACATCATAAACAACAGAGGACGACCAATTGATAGCCAATCGCAAACCGAAACGTCGCTGCGTGTATGCCAGATGTACCTTTACCAGCACTTAGTTAACTAGCAATTCTTTAACCGGGAAATGTCAGTTATAGAACAGTACAATACAAACCAATGATTAAGAATTCTGTTTAAATTTCTCATATGGTCAGATAACCAATACCTTAAACGAACATTTTGAAACCGGGCCTAAGTGTGCCTATAGCTATCTGTAAGAAGGAAAAAGAAAAATAACCAGCTTGGGCACCTGAAAAACCCTCTCGACAGTAAAGAAGATCAGAACTTATTACATGCTGTAGCAGAAAATGCTACTGGACAAAGAAGGGTAGGAGCCATGATGTTTATAAGTGGGCAAGAAGAAACTGTCAGAGAGGGGATAACGAACTTATTTTTATTATAAGGGTGATCAGCCCACGTGAACTTGAATTTGTAGCATTATCACAGCCTACATTAAGTGGAGTGGAGTGGGAAGATTTGGACTCTCCTTTTAACATCGAGGTCTTGATAGCTGATGAGTGTGAAACGAGGTGAGAATGGGGCAGCACCGGAATGGAAGGGCGTGGGAAACGGGAAATCCCCGAGGAAACCCGTCTACCAGCGGCATCGCCCAGCACGATTAACCTACATTAAGGATTTTGTATTATGTTTTACGGAACGACAGCACACAGTAAATTACTTTGTGCATTTTCCAAAGTTGGTATTACTTGACAGCTGTTAATTTAATTGCTATAATCGCCCACCAGGAAACATAACTTTACTAATTATAAATTAATGCAGTATAGTTGTAACGACGTAATAAAGCTCGAGGAGCTGTCATTTATGCTGTAGCGTGCGAAAATTTTCATTAAACCAACTGAAATATAACTTATGGAGAAATCGGATAGATCTAAGACGGAAGGGATTGATCACCCTAAAGGTCTTTACGTGATTGAAAACCTTAGCGTTTTATTTTACGTTGTCATTCATTTTATGAAATCGTAGATGCATAATACAAACGTAAAGTCAAAGTTCAGCTAATTGAATATCTGTTTTGCAATCTTCGTAAAAATCTGATCTTGTTATGTGGATCATTATAAAAACCTAAACATATATTCCGTGTGTCTGTTTTTAAAATAAGCCAAATTCTTTATTTTAAAATTTAATTTAATACAAAAATACCTAGCTTGTTTTCTGTATTCATAAGTATTGATTCTGATGTTTCCTCTTCGCACAATATTTGTTTGCTATTTATTTAATATAGGCAAGACAAAATTACCACGGGATCGATTCAATATACCGAAATTAAAATCGTTTTACTGTAAAATTTATTCATTATAAGCTCCGATTGATTCTCGGCAAAATGACAACTTGAGTTTGACTTTAATTTTAAACTTTTATTAATCGTATAGTCAAGAGTGATTTAATTTATTCTTGATAATACCATTGTGTCAATCTCCATAGGGAACAACATGTTGAGAAGCAGACTTAAAGTCTATAAGTAAAGCCAAACGCTGGAGTTTTCTATTGTGTGAGGGCCTTTAATTGTCGCTGGCTGCAGTGGTGGGAAGGTGCCGGGGGGCTTGTTTGCAGGTATTATCTGAAGAAATCGACGTCCGCATCGGCACGACCCTAGCCTTAGACAACGAGGGTATCAAGGTGCAGGTGCAGAAGTCTATCACGCACGAGAAGTTCACAATGGATGTCGAGATCTACGACATCGCGCTACTCAAGGTGAGGCGTCGGCTCAACATCCACCGTGTCTTAAGGCTCCCGTCTACCTGGCGCTTGAACTGCTTGCAGTGTGTTCGAAATGCATTAAACGTGCGTCCCATGAAATCATCTACGAAAAGAACACACACTTCAAACGAGGGCTGTTGAGCGCTTTTAAGACGTCACGCACATTGGAAACGCCATTTCGGAGTACCCCATCATAGCTAAACTGCTTTTTCAAAGCGCTGTATCTCAAAATATATGCGTCAGATACCTACAGATCTAGTAAAGTACCCTGCATTGAACTTTCATAGGGACTTCCCACTAATACAATTATAGGGCCACCGCTGAAAGGCCCATAGGCACACGCCGATTCAGAGCCTGGCGCTTAGCGGCGATGGTGCACTTGATGCGCATGGCAGTGTTGCCCTCATCGCTCTCGCGCTTCGCTCACTCAAACGCTGAAAAAAGCTGTAGGTAGGCGTAAGCCTTAAGGATAATACATAGTAAACAGTTTTAAAAGCAAGGTCACATTTGACCATAAGGAAGCATTGCGACGGGCCTTCTCAAACTGCGATATGCATTTCCGGATATAGTCTATTCGCGGTTTCTTCTCACTTTTGCAACCAAATCTTTGAAAAAATCACCCCTTTTATGACGTCTTTGGCACTTTTATAAATATTTCATATACGTCACAAGCATTTTTATACCTGTGTTAAATATACTCATTTTGGGTTAAATTAAAATTTTTATTTATATTCTATTCATATATTTTATTTTTTCATTTATGATTAATATGAACATAAACAGAGAGGTAATAGGTGTGTTGCTAACACCTAGTAAGAAATAGTTATTATGATAAATATTATTAAAAAAGAGTGCGAAGGAATACGGTGCGTCGTCCCATTGGTGTAATTTTCTAGACTTGGTTAAGCTTGGTAGGAATATCCTGGAAGTAGAACTTGAGCAGGGTTTCAGAAAAGTTGGAAGTAACCGGGAATGGACTATAGCATAACTCTTGCAAATATGTAACAATAGATTATGCCGATCAAAAGACAAGGGATCTGCGGATCCGCCGCTATCTTGGAATTTCACGTTTCCCCCCTTAAAATGTCCCACTTTTCCCTCAAAATCGACCGTTTTCCCCTTGAAATAGGTTTTTTTCCTCAAAATTTCCCTTTTTCCTCAAAATTTCCCGTTTTTCCAAAAATTTGTGAAACAAGTGCTTGCTCCTCAATACGGCTGACTGGAAACCCCGAAAGCCAATTTTCGAGCCATTTGAAAAATTTAATGGCATTACCTAATACTTGTAGGCGACAACCCCCTCACTCCACCCTAGCCAAGTTAACCTCACCCCCTTCCCACTCCCAATCATAAGAAATCAAGAAAATCACAAAAACCTAAAAAAAAAATCTTAAAAATAGAGTAAAATATATGTTTAAACGCCCTTATTTTGCTCACCCCACCATCACCATCCCCTCGCTACATCACCACCCCACACCATCTCGCAATTCTTATAAAATTTTAAAAATAGAAAAAAAATTTAAAATCTAGGAACATATAACGTTAACCTCAAACTCACCCCACCATCCAAACCAACCACTCACCACCCCCTCACCAAAATCCACCCAGTCATAAAAATTCGGAGTAATCGAAAAAAAATTTGGTTCTAAAAATCGAAGAACATTTCACATCAACCTCACACTCATCCCACCACACTCGCCTCACCTCCTTCCCACCACCAAAATATAAAAAATCTAGAAAAAAATAAAAAATTTCAAATTCTTAAAATTAAAAATTTTTTCAAAAAATTTATAATTATAAAAATATACATGTCGCAGATCCGGGGTTTGATGACAGGTGGCTATACTAAGCTCCCGACATGACCGTCCCTCGCCAGGTCGACCAGTGTCCATTTCCTCAGTCATGTTGGATGCAGGTGACCTTGAAGTTGACTACATGCCCGTGACCGTAAATGAACTTAAACCCGTAACATTCCATAAAATTATAGGAACTTTAAAAATGTATAAATATTTGCAAACATTTCAAAAATTTTATAAAAAAATATTTAAAATTTATTTAAAAACTTACATTTCTGGACATTCCCACAGCTCCATGTCCAGTTTATGACTCTCCCCACCAGGGTTTGGGAGACTCGCTTTTCGAGAGAAAATCAGTGGTGAACCTATTGGCTTAATAGGTAAAGGTCATGTCAAATAAAAAATCTGTATAAATTATAAGATTATTAAAAATTATTTTTTTATTAAACATTTATTTATTTTTATATGTACTGAAATTATACTTAGAGTATTGTGGAAACATGCAATAAAACCCTGATTCAGATACTACATTTCCAGTTTTCTCTCTTGAAGTCTAAGTACTATATGATGCCAGAATATGTCAATTATTCATTTTCTCAACTGGTGTGTAATTATAAGTATGATAATTATATGATAATCAGCAACTGCCATCACTTTTATGGTCGTACTAAGCATTAATTGAAATACCAATAGTACTAGGCTCTTAATATTTTGAATGTACGAGGGCAATAAACCGTCTTATATCCTGTGCTCTTCTTGAACATCAATCCATCAATCTTTCGCAATATTTACATAAATCCGCACCACAATAAGCACCACACACATGCCAATCGCCACCAATCTACACATGATACCACAACAATCCACACACCAATACACACCAATCCACACACCAATCCATACCAATCCACTCCAATCCACATACTAATCCATACCAATCCACACCAATCCCAACACCAATCCATGCCAATCCACACGAATCCACAAAAATCCACACACACACACCACAATCAGCACAGCACACACCAAAATCAGCACCACATGCACCATAATCAGCACCATATGCACCAAATTCAGCACTACATGCACCAAATTCAGCACTACATGCACCATAATCAGCACCATATGCACAAAAATCAGCACCACATGCACTACAATCAGCACCACAAACCACAATTAACACCACATGCACCAAATTAGTACCACAATCAGCTATCAACACCAAACATGCACCAATACACACCAATAAACACCAATCCACACCAATTAACATCTATTTTAATCAATCAATGCCAATCCACTCAAATCCACACACTATTTCACACACCAATACACATTCCTGTCCACACCAATTCACATTAATCACCACATAAATCCACTCCAATCCACACATGAATCCACACACCAACCAATCAAGACATCGACCCATATCAATCCAAACCAATCCATACCAATTCACACCAACCCATACCATTCCACACCAACCTATTTCAATCCACACCAATCCTTCGTAATCCTCCTCAATTCACAGCAATCCACGACAATCCTTCGCAATCCTCCTCCACGATTCACAGCAACTGATGCCAATAATTCGATAAATCCCAATCATTCGATAAATCCAAATCCTTCTATCAATCCTTATCCTTCGATCAATCCTAATCCTTCGATAAATCCCAATCCTTCGATCGATCCTTTGATCAATCCTTCGGTTTCCCCCAACCCATATGTATTGAAATTACATTCGTACGCCAATTGTCTCCAAATTTGTACATGTCGACAATAGTAATGTCTTGTATGCAATCCACTGTCTATGCATTTTTATACTAAATTCTTTATTATAATTTTATATGCATATCTTTCCGTTAATAGTCGAGTGCTCATAGTACCACTTTAAAGTTGTGAGGGGAAAAAGGATACGACACACGAAAATTAAGAAAAACCAATTATTTTAAAATAATGGTTAATTATTATTTTATAATTACAATTTCAGAAGAAAGCATTTCATCACATCATGTGATATATCCCCAACCCTTCAGTTTATTACTGATTGAAGATATCTCGTTAATGTGTGAGATCCCCGCATTTTTGAAGGTCAATCAAATAGCTGCATCTATCAACAAATTCATTCGGGTCTTCGGGATATAGGTAGCCAGTAATCTCAGCGTCTTCTGCCTTCTTAATGTCGCTTGTTGCAGCAAATGTGTTTGGAGGGGTGTGTCAGTGCATCGAGAAAATCGCCATCATCGTCTTCAGCACTATCACTGTCCTCGCGTTCATTTCCATCAATGCTCTGTTCATGGCCATCTTCACCTACTGTTATGTATTCTATATTAGATTTGCCTTTCTTTGTAGCAGGAGTTGTTTGCTGATCAGTGTTTAGAGCCGACGACAGTTTATTTTAAAGATCATCGACTTAACGCGAAAGTCTTGCAAGTGTACATTACACAAAACCGAATCTACTGGACTCATTCCGTCACATAACTATAAAAATTTTAAATAATTTTAAATTAATTAAATATATAATTATCTGCGTGTTTCCTTCTGCTGCGAACGAGTTTGTGGGTTTTCTCAGAGTGCTCCCATATTTTTTTACATATACATTTTATGGCGGAAGTCCTTTTGTGGGCACAAGTTATGCTCTTTACTGTAAAAAAAATCGCATTTATATAGAAAAATGACAGTTGACGTTGTGATATCGTGAGATTAACATCGATTTGGATGCGCTTTCTCGTCATACCGCGAATATTTGTTGAGAATATGAATGCCTGCCTTTGCCCCCAACGATCATGGAGCCGTGACCTGCATCATCTCTAACTGGTTGTCACCAGTGCCGATTCTGCGATGGAGTTTTCCACCTATGGTCAAAATGTTCGTCAGAATGAGAGAGAGAACTGTCTGTACAAAGAGTCCTTTTCGCGCAATGAAGTATTACGACATTGGTCACATGCAGTTTGTGCAAGGTGATACATTGAAAGAACATACCGAGATATGCCAGAATTTGTCTACTGGGAGTCGGCAAATTTACCTCTTGCTGCATCGATAAGTACCGATTCAACAGGCGATTATGATGAGACAGTTAATTATAAAGATGGAATGAGTGCAGTAGAGTCGGTTTGTTTGAAATGACACTTGCAAGACTTTCACGTTAAGTCGAGGATCTTCAAAATAAACGGTCGTCGGCTCTAAACACTGATGAGCAAACAATTCCTGCTACAAAGAAAGGCAAATTTAATATAGAATATATAACAGGAGGTAAAGATGGCCATGAAAAGAGCCCTGATGAAAATGAACATGAGGACAGTGATAGTGCTGAAGACGATGATGGCGATTTTCGCGATGCACTGACACATCCCTCCAAACACATTTGCTGCAACAAGCGACATGAAGAAGGCAGAAGACGCTGAGAATACAGGCTACCTATTTCCGAAGACCCGAATGAATTTGTTGATAGACGCAGATATTTGATTGACCTTAAAAAATGCGGGGATCTCACACATTAACGAGATATCTTCAATTAGTAATAAAATGAAGGGTAGAGGATATATCACATGATATGATGAACTGCTTTCTTCTGAAATTGCAATTATAAGATAATAATTAATCATTATTATAAAATAATTGGTTTTTCTTGATTTTTGTTTGTCGTAACCTTTTTTCCCCTCACAACTTTAAAGTGGTACTATGAGCACTCGTCTATTAACGGAAATATCTGCATATAAATGATAATAAAGATATTAGTATTAAAATGCATGGATAGTGGATTGCATACAATACTTTACTTCTGTCGACATGTACAAATTTGGAGGCAGTTGGCGTACGAATGTAATTTCAATACATATGAGCGGGAGACAAACCAAAGGATTGATAAAATGATCGATTGAAGGATTCGGATTGATCGAAGGATTGGGATTGATCAGAGTTGAGATTTATCAGAAGGATTGGGATTGATCGAATATTTGCATGGATTGCAATGGATTGTGGAGGAAGATTGCTAAGGATTGGGATTGATCCAAAGATTGTGATTGATCCAAGGATTGAGATTGATCAGAAGGATTGGGATTGATAGAATGATTGGCATGGGTTGCTGTGAATCGTGGAGGAAGATTGTGAAGGATTGCCATGGATTTATGTGGGTTGAGGAGGATCGCAAAGGATTGGTGTGGATTGGTAAGGGTTAGTGTGGATTGGTGTGGATTTATGTGGGTTTGAGTACGGATTTGTGTGTGGATTTGTATTCACGTGTGGATTCATGCGTGATTTTAAGTGGATTGGTGTGTTGATTTATGTGGATTGGTATGTCGATTGGTGTGGATAGATGTGTGGATTGGTGTGTGAATTAATGTGGTGATTGAAGTGGATTTGTGTGAATTGGTGTTGAATGGTGTAGATTGGTGTAGATTGGTGTGGATTGGTGTGGATAGCTGATTGTGGTAGATGTGGTCCTGTTTATGGTACATGTGGTCCTGTTTATGGTGCATGTGGTACTGTTTATGGTGCATGTGGTGCTGATTGTGGTGTGTGTGATGCTGATTTTGGCATATGTGGTACTTATTGTGTTGTGTGTGGATTGTTGTACACTTGTGTGGATTCGTGTGTGGATTGGCATGGATTGGTGTGTGGATTGTTGTGTATTCGTGTGTGGATTGGTGTCGATTGGTGTGTGTGTGTGTGTGTGTGTGTGTGTGTGTGTGTAGTGCTTATTATGGTGAAGATTTATGGAAATATTGCAAAATATTGATGAATTGATGTTCAAGAATAGCACAGGAGATAAGACTGTTTATCGCCCTCGAACATCCCAAATCTTAAGGGCTATTTCAAATTATGCTAAGTATGTCTATAAAAGTGATGACAGATGCTGTTATATACCATGATTATAACATGACTTGGGTAGGCGGTTGCTACTCGTATGAAGGCCTTGTGTGGTCACATATACATATATTAAAATAATAACTCTGAGTAGCATACTTGTAACTACATAACAGATGAGACAATTAATAATTTACATATTCTGACATCACATAATTCTTAGACTTCAAGTGAGGAGACTGGAAATGTAGTAACTTAATCAGAGTTTTTTTTGCATGTTTCCACAATACGCTAAGTAAAATTTCAGTATACATAAAAAATAAATAAATATTTTTTAATAAAAATGTAATTTTCAAAATGGGATAATTTATATATAGATTTTCGATTTGACATACCCAATGCCTATTAAAACAACATGGACACCACTGTTCTGTCCTCGAAAAGCAAGCCTACCAAACCCTAGTGAGGCCAGTAGAATACTGCACAAGGAACTGTGGGAACGTCCAGAAATGTATGTTTTTAAAATAAATTTGAAATATTTTTCATAATTTCTTTTGAGATTTTTGGAATTATTTGTTCATTATTAATTCTTTCATATTTTTTGAATTTTTTGGAAATTTTTATGTTTAAGGTCATTTTAGGTAACTGGTATTGGTACAAGGTCAAGGTCACAGGTCTAGGTAATTTGTATCCAACATGGCTGATGAGATGGACACTGGTAGACCTGGCGAGGGCCGGTCATGTCGGGAGCTTAGTCGATCCACCTGTCATCGAACCCCGGACCTCCAGCATGTACATCTTTAAATATAAAATTATTTTTTTTCAATTTTTTTTTGTTTTTAAGATTTTTTTTGTTTTTTTTTAGATTTTTTATGTTTTGGTGGACGGAAGAGGGTGAGTTAAGTGTGGTGGGATGAGTTTAAGTATAATGTGCTATGTTCTTAGATTTCTATAACCAATTTTTTTTATATTGTTCCAGCATTTTTGTGACTGGGTGGATTTTTGTGGGGAGAGGTGGTTGGTCAGGGTGGTGGGGTGAGTGTGAGGTTAACGTTATATGTTCCTCTATTTACAAAAAAAAAATTAATTTTATAGAATTGCGAGGTGTGGTGTGGAGATGTAGTGAGGAAATGGTTATGGAGGGGCGAGCAACAGAAGGGTGTCTAATGTTATATGTTACACGACTTTGAATTTTTTTTTACATTTGTGTGATTTTTCTTTATTTTTATTATTAGGGGAGGGAAGGGGATTAGGTCAGCTTGGCTAGGGTGGGGCGAGAGAGTGGTCGCCTACAAATATTAGGCAATGCCATCAACAATTTAAAATGGCTTGAAAATTGGCTTTCGGGGCTTCTAGTCAGCCACATGAGAAGCAAGCACTTGTTTCACAAATTTTTGGAAAAAATGGGAAATTTTGAAAGGGAAGGGAAAATTTTGAGGAAAAAGACCTATTTCAAGGGGAAAATGTTGATTTTGAAGGAAAAACTAAACATTTTAAGCAAAAAAATGGGAAATTCCAAGATGGCGGTGGATTCGCAGATCCGCAGCCAGCAGCTCTTGTCCTCGGATCGGCATAATCTATCTACTAGTAAAATATTATTATACGCGATGTAAGCTAGTGTACTAAACCACAAATGCCACTTTGTTTTATTTCTCCACCTGACTGGTGTGTCAAGTGCATTGCAAAGGTTTGGTTGAAAACGCTAGATTTAAAAACGGTTGGATATTATTTGGTGGTGTCTGAACACGAAAAGCATTTCAGAAACGTTTCTTGTCCAAAGACAAGTTTCTGGTTCTCATTTCAACTCCCAAAATTATAATTTTTTTTGCGCGAAAATGGTTAAAACGGGTGTTTTGAGAATAAGTTTGAGCTGCTAAATTTTTTTCAGAAAAATTTCGGAGTTGTCTTCAGATACGTGTCATAATTTTGTCTTTATTAAAGAGTATTGAAAGTTTATGGTCACAGCTTAAAGTAACGATCAGGCGAGTCGCCGACGAAAAGAATGAACGCCTGTTGAGCGCCTTGCGCGTAGGGACGATGAGGCAAGCCGTGAGTGAGCAAGAATCGGCCTTACAGCTCACGCGTTTCGAGGCCTCGAATGTGACTAATATAGTCCATTCACGGTTACTTCCAACTTTTCTGAAGCCCTGCTAAATTTCTACTCCCAGAATATTTCTCCGCCCTATGCAAACAAAGCTTAACCAAGTCTAGAAAATTATACCAAAGGTAAAACGCACCGCATTCGTGCGCACTCAGTCTAACAACATTTTGCATAAGAATGATTTCTTACTAGGCATTACCAACATACTTATTTTCTCACTGGTTTTGTTATAATTAATTACAAACTATATATTGCAATTTATAGATAAAATATAAATAAAAGTTCGGGTAAACCATAAATAAGGTACTTTTACGGTAACAGAAGTGTAAAACGCTTGCGATACATCACATTCAGGAAGCAACCAAACACGTCGTACATGGGGTGATTTTTTCAAAAGTTCGATTCAAAAAGAGTGAAGAAACCGCGAATAGACCATAGCACTAAACGGCAAATCAAAAGTTTTTTTGTTTTGTTTTGAGGATATTTGATTGTTTCGTGAAGTGATACCGATGATAAAGAGATAAAAATACCCTATAACATTAATATTTTTTTATTTTGTAGGAATTATTAATTTAATTCAAAGTCTTAATTCGTACAAATTTCTAAAAGTTATTTGAATACGAAGTATGGTTTTAGGTAAAGTGCTTGTCCAAAAGAATGGCACGCACAGTCTATTAGCTATTTATTCACACTTTTTTTAAATAAAACCTTTGAAAAATCAACCCATGCATAACGGTTTTGGTTGTTTCCTAAATACACCAGGTTTCACAAGAGTTTTATACTTCTGTTAACATAAAATTATCTTATTTTAAATTTAATTTAATTTTAAGTGGTATTTTACCGATATATTATAATATGTCATTTATAATTGATGTGAATAAAACTAGAGAGAAAATAAGTGTATTGACAATGCCTAGCAATAAATAAATAGTTCTTATGTAAAATATCGTTAAACTGAGTGCGGGCGAATGCGGTGCGGGGTCCTTTTGGTGTAATTTTCTAGACTTGGTTAAGCTTTCATTTGCATGAGGCGGAGGAATATCCTGAAACGTTGGANCAATATGTCATTTATAATTGATGTGAATAAAACTAGAGAGAAAATAAGTGTATTGACAATGCCTAGCAATAAATAAATAGTTCTTATGTAAAATATCGTTAAACTGAGTGCGGGCGAATGCGGTGCGTGGTCCTTTTGGTGTAATTTTCTAGACTTGGTTAAGCTTTCATTTGCATGAGGCGGAGGAATATCCTGAAACGTTGGNGGTCCTTTTGGTGTAATTTTCTAGACTTGGTTAAGCTTTCATTTGCATGAGGCGGAGGAATATCCTGAAACGTTGGAAGTAACCGTGAGTGCATTATAGCGATAATTCAATACTTTACTATAAAGAACACAGTTTGGTTTTTTTGCCAAACATGCGCATGCGCAGCACGGTAGCAGTACTGCCACTACTGCTTCGTAAAAAAATATAAGTTTAGTTGAGTTTAAAGGTTTTCGTCGGCGTTTAAACAGCGAGGTCTTGAGTTCCGGTAAAGGTGGAGTGAGTTAAAGATCGAGCAGCGGTGGAATGCAAGAGTGGAGAAGCAGGAGTGCCCCGAGAAGACCCACAGGCCTGCGACAACGTCCACCACGTTTCACACGTACAAACATCCGGGCGACACCGCAGGAAATCGACCCCGGTTCACCTTGGCAGAAGGCGAGCAGTCTGACCACGACACTGCGACCTCGTAAAGAAAATTGAGTTCTTGCTTTGTCCTCGTCTTGATAAAAAGACAAACTTGACTGACGGTATCAGTGCATGAAACTGTCATAATGTGGAGTAACTTGTTTTTCGGTGATTTTTAATTATTTTACTTTAGATAGGTGCGGGCATTTCGCAGTATATTGTCATACACTATAGAAGTCAACTTTACAAATATGTTTTTCCCGTTTCTGCATGAAAACTCACAGGTAAATAGTTATTACTTGTTCCCATGATGGTAGCTTTTCCAGAGTTTCGTAATTAAGAATTTTATGAAGACTGAAGTAATTACTGAAGTATGGAATTAAGAAAGTAATTTTAAATAGTGTGTGGGGGTTTACTTAAATAATAATAATAAGACCCGACGCTCGAGTTGTTTTATAAGCGTCTCTATACAGTCGATGCTGTAGCTTCTGCGCATGCGCGTGTCAAACCGAGCCATTTACTCACTGGCTATCAAAGATTAGTTTCAAATGCAAAACACTCATTCAACTAGTACTATAGATTAGTTTAGGTTAGGTTACTTTAAACTATAAAAGTTAGCATTTTTTCATAGACTCTCCTAAGTTAGTTTAGGAGGTTCAGTTAGGTTGTTGGGGCCGAGGTGGTGTATTGGTTAGACTACACGCCTGCCACCTAAGCAAATCGGATTCGATTGCCAGCGGGGTCACATGTGGGAATCGTGCCGAATGATGCCGCTGGTCGGCGGGTTTTCTCGGGGATCTTCCGTTTCCCCCGTCCTTTCATTCCGGCGCTGCACCATACTCACCCTGCTTCAGCCTCATTGGCTCTCAAGACCTCGTTGTAAAGAGCCGCCCAAATCTCTCCATTCCACTCCACTCAGTTATGTTAGGCTGTTGAAGAATGTCCGGTGAAACGTGCATGCGCAGTAAATAATGGACGCCCACAAATGCATGCGTAGGGACTACGACCACGGCCTCGGCGGTCCACAGACTCTGGTTCGGAGACGGAATGAAGCAAGATGAATTTGTAGTAGATCAGCGGGTATAGTCCATTCACGGTTACTTCAAAATTTTCTGAAACCTTGCTAAAGTTCTGCTTCTAGGATATTCCTCCGCCTCGTTCAATGCTGGTTCTAGAGAATTAGACGAAAGGGACAACGCACCGCATTCGTCCGCACTCAGTACAGTAATATTTTGCATAAAAACTATTTCTTACTAGGCATTACAAACATCTCTATATTCTCCCTGCTTTTATTCATATTAAATATGAATTAAATATTATAATTTATATATAAAATATAAGTAAACATTTTATATCATTAAAAACAATTTATTTTTATGTAACAAGAGTGTAATACGCTTGTGATACATGACATACTTAGGAAATAACCAAACACATCATGCATGGAGTGATTTTTCAAAGGTTTGTTTCACAAAGTGTGAAAAAATCGCGAATAGACTTTAACTGAATTCAGGTGTAGGCACCAAAGTATCCCGAGAAAAACCCTTCACAATCGTNAAAAAATCGCGAATAGACTTTAACTGAATTCAGGTGTAGGCACCAAAGTATCCCGAGAAAAACCCTTCACAATCGTGGTTTCCAACACATCAACCACATGCGACGTCCAAAAAAATGCCACTAATTTCTTGTGAAAATATTGTGGCTTACTAACGAGCAGATCATGAATTGTTCATGGTTACTGGAAACTATCACAAAAATAACCTTGAGCGTAGGATCTTTTTGGGTAGTTTTTATGTTCTGTTCGCTTCACAGTTTATAACAGCAGGANCAAAAATAACCTTGAGCGTAGGATCTTTTTGGGTAGTTTTTATGTTCTGTTCGCTTCACAGTTTATAACAGCAGGAACTCAAAGAAAATAAATCTGTTTGAAACTGGAAAATGGAGGCAACATTGATTCATTAATGTAATCGTGTTTAGTAGTTCTCAGTCGGATGAAATTTTTTTTTAAATTTTCAAAGCTCTTGGTGTCACAAAAATGTTTGTAGGAGTGTACTAAAATTTTAACAATCTATTAAGAACGTTAAAAGATTTAAGACACCATTGTTGTATTTCCATGGGTGTAAACTACTTATACGTGTTACGTCTAGTTAATATGTTTTGTCAATTTCCTTCTCGTAAATAGTAGTGTTTTTCACGGACTTGTTCTGTTTTGCAGTGTCTTGCATGTTTAGTGAATGTGTAGGTGTAGATGTCTGTGTAGTTATAAAATAAAAGGAACAAGTGCCGTTATTGAAGTCTGTTCTTTAAAAAAAAAATATGTTGTTCACCTTTAATCACATCGAAATGAAATCGTCTAGTAGATGATAACAGATATTATGATAAGGTTCCTCCACATTTTTTTTACCAGTTTTGTGCCTGATTGTTGATAAATACTTTGTATTTTGATAGTGCAATAACAAGCTTCAAAGCGAGTATATTGTTGCAATTACTTTCCAAATTATTTTACATTTCAGAAAGCCACTCTTCAGTTCATAGACATAGAAACGATGCAATTCTACTGAGGAAAATTTGGGGTTCGGNTACATTTCAGAAAGCCACTCTTCAGTTCATAGACATAGAAACGATGCAATTCTACTGAGGAAAATTTGGGGTTCGGGAATATGTGTATTATTCTGTTATTGAATGATCTTGTAAGACGTTTAAATATTAGAATTAGAATAACTGCTTATAAAGATAAATAGAGCCAAGACATTCCTCTTACATTTTTATATTAAATAACATAATCAATTTTATTTAATTGTGTATATTTTATATTTTTTTATTATACATATGTATATATATTAAACCATTGTAAACTAATAACTTGGCTATAAAGATATTATACATTTTAAAATTAATTAATGCATTAACATATTTTAAGTGTTTGTGTCCTATCGTACCTTCACCCACGCAAGTTAGGCTGTAACTGTATATTGTGTAAGGGAGAGTACACTGATAAGAATATTATTTTAATATTGGACGAAATAAATTATCATNTACATTTCAGAAAGCCACTCTTCAGTTCATAGACATAGAAACGATGCAATTCTACTGAGGAAAATTTGGGGTTCGTGAATATGTGTATTATTCTGTTATTGAATGATCTTGTAAGGCGTTTAAATATTAGAATTAGAATAACTGCTTATTAAGATAAATAGAGCCAAGACATTCCTCTTACATTTTTATATTAAATAACATAATCAATTTTATTTAATTGTGTATATTTTATATTTTTTTATTATACATATGTATATATATATTAAACCATTGTAAACTAATAACTTGGCTATAAAGATATTATACATTTTAAAATTAATTAATGCATTAACATATTTTAAGTGTTTGTGCCCTATCGTACCTTCACCCACGCAAGTTAGTCTGTAACTGTATATTGTGTAAGGGAGAGTACACTGATAAGAATATTATTTTAATATTGGACGAAATAAATTATCATCGCTAACAGTGAATTCTGACCTGTGGTTTGNTCGCTAACAGTGAATTCTGACCTGTGGTTTGAAGTTTCCCGGCCCCACAGGACAGCAATGATTTCGGAGCAACGTGACACAACTTAGATATGTATTAGCATGGTTGGGATACTCAGAACATCAGTTGTAACCAATTTATGTGGGCTAGAAACAACATGCATAACACTGGAAAGAAACAGAATCTAAAAATACCACTAGCTACAGAGAATGAAATACACATAGAGACTTGCAAAAATAAAGTTTAATTTAATTTGAATGAAAAAATTTTAAATTCTGGCACCACAAGATGAAATCTAATCTGTGCAAATGTTTTTTTTTTATAACTGCAAGCTATAAAATTAGTTTAACTCGGTGTGAACGTAACTATATCTGTAACCGTCTCGTAAAAGTTTCCATTATCAAAATTTAAAAATAATTTGTTTTTAAAAGATTTCTTAGTTTCTTCCAGAAAGTAAATTAAATTAAATTAAATGTATTTCTCAAATAAACTCAGTCTGAGAACAAATGAGATCTTGGCAGCACTCCGTAGGTAAATTAGTCAGAGGAACTTCAATATTCTGTTATCCAAGATGGCTTTAACGTAAGCCAAATATATTCTCAACACATATTAATTTAAATTCTTGGTGACGTCTCTGTGTTGAAATTCTAAAATTACTTAGCCAAAAATACTAAGTTGCAGGAACATCTTGCTAGAATCTTCGTCAGCTGGTCCCGCTAGTCATTCGCCTTAATCTCTTCCCTCACAAGGCTCTCGGGCCTGGGGTTCGCTAATACAGTTCATATCGTACCACACGCAACATTGCGGTAGCTCAAGCTTGAGTTTAGTTTCAAAACCGTGTAGGTAGCGCGCGCAGACTATAATCTTGCGGTTCTATGCAGCGCGTCTTCACCCCGTTGGGAAGTCTGCATGATTGGTACGTACTTGGCCAAATTAATAAGAAAACTAAGAATTCCTACCAGGCCGATGACTCATTAGGTCTGAACCTGCCTGACGGAAACAAGATGGCTAGACGCCTCCTAAACTACGTACTTATTAATGCCTTAAAATATCGCACCAATCACGAGAGGGCTACATCATTTAACACGCATTACGCCACGCGTTATTATGGCAACCAAATAACAAATTCATCTTAGCAATTTCACCCAAATACAATAACTTCGTGGTAGAAATTCTGAAAGACTTACAAACATGATTAAACGTAAATACACTATCTGATGTTATAACATCTTCCAATTAACAATAAAACATTAAATCAGAAATAAATGAACGTAGCTGCCACAAATAAGCAACAAATAAATAATTAAAAGTTACGTGATTCCTACATACAGTGCAAAAATAATCTGAAATAACTGTGACAGGTAAATGTAGCTGTTTTTAGGCGTTACGATGTAAAGAGTTTGGATTTTTCTCGGGATTTTTCCAAAGTGAAATTTTTATTTTTCTAGTTCCTCAGTTTTGACTACTTTGATTATCTTACACTCCTGCGTGTGCGGCAGAGCTCCAGTTTCTGGAGCGCAAAGTATTTTGTTTTGTTTTTGTTTTCTTGTTTGTACGCCGACCTCATAAAAAAATTATCTTTAATTTGTCCTTTTGAAAACATTTAAACAAAAACTGCTTACACTTGTCAAGAATGTGGAAATATCATTGGTTCTTTTATCGGTGTACTTAAGTTATGCTGCCGGAAATCCCTATAATTTTTGCAGACTTCGGTTAAAAATTATTTTGCAACGGAAAATTTTTTTTTTTTTCAGAAAATTTAATTTCTATGGCGTCTACAGAATTAAACTTAAAATTAAATATAATAATAAAAATATAATATAAAAAATATAACATATAAAAATATTTGTATTTATTTGACGTATTTTTACTTAAAGAATTATTAAAATTCACGTGACCGGCTGACTATATTTTAAATTGTGGTTGCCGAGGTGATTATAGCAAAAGTAGCCAGTTAGCGATTGTGAAAGTTTGGTCCATGTTTGGCCTACGTACTGCATTACTCAATTTTGAGAACCAAAGTGTAAAATTATGGAGAGAATGTTTGCCAAAAAAAGGCATGAATTCAAGTTGGCTAAACTACTTCGATTGTGTTCGGTGGCTTAAATACAAAGCGTCCTTCTTAAGAGGTTGCTTTATAATCTGGCAAGTATAATCCATTCACGACTACTTCCAACTTTTTTGAAGCGCTGCTAAGGTTCTACTTTCAGGATATTCCTCCCCCTCATGCAAACAAAAATTAACAAAGTCGAGGGACTTGCACCAAAGGGACAACACATCGCATTCGTGGGCACTCGGTTTAATAGTACTTTGCATAACAACTATTTCCTATTAGGCATTACCAACACAACTATTTCCTCTCTGTTTTAATGCATAATAATTATAATCTACAAATAAAATATAAATTAAATATTATAATCTACAAATAAAATATAAATTAAATATTATAATCTACAAATAAAATATAAATTAAATATTATAATCTACAAATAAAATATAAATTAAACTTCAATTTAACAAAAAATAAGGTAGCAACTTGTATGTTAACACAATTATAAAGCGCTTGTGATACATGACATATTTAGGAAGCAACCAAGCACGTCATACATGGGGTGATTTTTCAAAGGTTTGATTC
This sequence comes from Clitarchus hookeri, assembly GCA_002778355.1. Lineage (NCBI taxonomy): Eukaryota > Metazoa > Arthropoda > Insecta > Phasmatodea > Phasmatidae > Clitarchus > Clitarchus hookeri. Next base: position 378,601 of record NQII01000724.1, read on the forward strand.
AACAAGTGTAAAGAAACCGCGTAAAGACTATACTTCGTTGGATTTTGTGTACTGAATAAAGAACTGCTCTCCAAGTACGCGAATCTCAGTGCAGCTTGTGCACTAAACAAATTAACGTTTTGAGAACAATGCCCGTGGAAAGATCGAGAAACAACAACGTGAAAAAGGTTTCGCTTTTAAAAACAAAACTTACACAGATGTGGCGTTACTGTTTGCATATTAGGATTTAACAAGAGACAGCAACTCATCAACAAAAAATTTCGTAAAAATTTATTTTTTAATTATTACGATGTGTTGTAAATCTTGTCAATTAAAAAACTACCTAATAAGAAAACGCAAGACATTTCGCAGCTCCACCATTTGACAACCAGCTATAGTCCATTAAGGGTTACTTCCAACTTTCCTGAAACCCTGCTAAAGTTCTACTGTCAGGATATTCCTCCGCGTAGAACATAGCTTAACAAGGACGAGACATTTACACCAAAATGACAACGCACTGCATTCGTGCACACTTAGTTTAATATTATTTTGCATGAGAATTATTTCTTACTATATATTACCAACACGCCTATTTTATCTCTGTATGTATACATATTAATTATAATTGAAATTTTATAATTTTTATGACAAACATAATTAAACGTTTATTTTAACAGGAAATATAACACTTTTATAACAGAAGTATAAAACGCGTGTTATAATGACATATTTTTAAGAAAAAAGACTAAAAACTTCATACTTGTGTATGGGGTGATTTTTTCACATGTTTGACAAAGAAAGTGTGAAGATACTGCAAATAGACTATATCATAAACATTGTACAATATAGTACGTGGAGAAATAGATCTAATTTACGTTCCTGCAGTGGCTGATACAGGCTATTCACTTTTAACTTTTCTACAATCCCCGTAAATGTGCGACAACGTCAAAAAGAGGGAAAATTTTTCCGTACGTTGGGAGTTTCTGATAAAATGTCAATCCTTCTTGTTTCCAGCCACTCTCCACGACAGAGTTGGCCACATTCCGGCTTGCGGTATGAAGGGCTCTGGGTTCGAATAACGAAGAAGTCTTGCGTTCATGCATAACTACTTAGAAACAAGTTAAGGATGGTTTGGTATATAGTCCATTCACGGTTACTTCCAATTTTTCTGAAGCCCTGGTAAAGTTATACTCCCAGGATATTCCTCCGCCTCATGCGAACAAAACTTAACCGAGTCTAGAAAATTGCACCAAAGGGACAGCGCACCGCATTCGTGTTCACTGAAGAGTTATAATATTTCGCATAGGAACTATTTCTTACTAGGCATCGCCAACACACCTATTTTATCACTCTTTTCATTCATACGAATTATAATAAAATTGAAATATTATAAATTATAAATAAAGTGTAAGTTAAAGTTTAATTTAAAAAAAAAATGGTATTTCATGTTAACACATGTATAAAACGCTTGTGGTACATGGCATATTTAGGAAATAGCCAAACACGTAATTTCAAAGGTATGATTAAAAAACTGTGAAGAAACCGCTAATAGACTATATATAAGTTGTGCCCTGGTTATAATGGCAGAGAATGCCATGCAGCTTTAACGTTACCATGAAGACGTTATTTTTGTTATTATTATAAATACATCAAATAAGGAACGTAAAATCGTTGCTATCAGATCCAAATTAAAACGTTTGTTACCAGGCGGCTGATTTCATCCACTACAACGAGAATGTGCAGCCAATCAGGATGGCCCCGCCGGGCTATGAGGTGCCTATCGGGACCAAAGTGACTGTCCTTGGCTGGGGAATGACTAAGGTACGTTATGGACCACAAGTAACACCCAGTGGCGCAAACAATTTTTTTTTAAATTTCAGGT
>NQII01000724.1:380498-392887 GCA_002778355.1 Clitarchus hookeri
TGGTCAAGTTGCTGCTCAACACCCCTTGCTGTATGTAATATTTCTTTCTTAGGGGATATTCTTCAGTTTGTGTCTCGAGAATAATAATAACTTTTTATTTTAGCTTTAAAGAAAGCGCGGCTCTCCCCTCATCATCGTGTTGTCACTCGCTGTGACCTCTGTGGCCATAGTTTTTAGCGATTACTCTAGAACCAGAAGTTCCTGGGTTCAATTCCTGAGTCAACCTTCGATATGTGTGCCGCTGTATGGCGAAAGTTTAGGTTGGTTTGTGTGCAGAGTTTTAATAAGCTACAGTTAAGAAAACTATCTCTCTCATTTATTTTAAAACGAAGGGTTGTAGTTTAATGCCATATTTGCAGTCACTACTTACCAGGATGGAGAAACTGCACTCTGCAATTATCGCGTAATTTAAGGTTTCATTGCGAAGTATTTCCTGACGATATACAAAACTTCAAAATATTATATCTTCGATCTAGTTTCATTACTGAATTGGTTTATGCTTCTACGTTTTACTTCTCGGAATAAAAATTGTGGCCTTTCAGTACTGAATTAACAGGAATGAGAGTAACGTGCTTGTAAACGAAGAGTTGGGTAGTTCAGAATAGCAAAAATACTGTATTTGGTACTAACTGTTAGGGTGGAAGAAGTTAGTTAAGTTTATTTTGCAAGTACATAGCTTCGTCATGCAGAAGAACTCAAGTGTCACTAGTCAAGGCACATAATATTGGTAGATTTTTATATTTCATTTACTGAAAAGACACTCTTGCATTCTGTTTAATTAAAGAAAGTACTCTCGAAATATGAAATCGTCTCCTCCGTTCCAAACTTTGCATAACAATTTTAATGTAACCTATTTGGCTACTCATGAGTCTCGCCCGTATACTTTATCAAAACAGATACACTTGAATAATTAAACTTGATTTGCAAATATATGTGACTGATCTTCAGAAACAAACCACTGATATTTTCTCAAAGAATAGCAAATGGTTAATGTTTTTACACAAAATGAATGGGGGATTTAAGTTTCGGACTCTTAGCATATGGTTTAGTTGTACGCAAAGGCAACAACTGGTAAGTTATGAATTGCCACAATAACCCACATTTACTACGAACTTGTTCTGTTGGTATACTGAAAGTGAAATAATTTGGGTGAATTTTTATGACATGAGCACATTCTTGGTTTATTGCCGCACATGTGAACACACATGAAACTGTAACGAATACTGCATGCTGGTTTTTCTCCTCAAGAACCACATATCTCCACAGAGAAAAAGAAACCTTAGGACACTCTCGTCTTCCAAAATTTATCTATATCCCAATTCTTTACTCTTTTATCTCTCTTGCAATACTTTCCACGATAACATGTAGCTATTCTCCTTATTCCAACGACACAGCTTAAAAATCTGCTTTTTAGTGTGTGTTATTCGTTCTCCTCCCTCTGCGATGTATTTTGCTCTCTGCAATGTGGACCAGAATTCATGTACCAAACTCCAGGATGTGATTCCTTGTAGAAAATAAGGTAGGATATACATTGACAACACCATCATGCACTGAATATTAAGGGCATTGCCTACTGGCAGATGCAAAAATTTAAATAGGAAATTCCATATTAAGGAAATTTCACCCCATTGCGTTAATTTTGAAGATAGGTGTTTAAAACAAAGTGTATTCTTCACAATTATTTTATAAAAAGATCCCTACGAGCATATATTTTCAATATAGATAGGCAGTATGTATTTTTTTTTGTTTAACATACATTGTTAAAAAAAAAATGCAAACAGCCATGTTACGGCAACATCTTTGCTGTAGGGAACTTCTCTTAAAAAATTGTGATGATGCTCTTTATTTGAAACGCTTATCTTTAAAATTAATGTACTGAGGTCAAATTTACAAAACATGTGATTTGTTGAAAATCGAATTGGGAAATGCATAAATGTTAATATTGCAGGAAATACTTGAGATGGAGCGACCAAAATTGGAATGGTGTTTCACGAATCGGAGATTGTAAATCTATGTAAGTTTAGTTGATCAAATCGTTCCCCTTCATTGCGAAAGGAGGGGTAGTCACCCTCGTTTCGCAGGGAAATTTGGAACACTAGGCGGTAAAGGAAAGGTCGAGGCACATTATGGCCCACCATGACATAATGAACACAAAAGGTCCTTTTTTCCGAACTCGCTCTGGTGAACTGTTTTCCATAAAACGCCACTCATAATTTCGAATGTGCGGTGTAGCCCTGCAAGGGTAGGCAACACACTTGCCACCTGCGCCACGCACGTGGCGGAGGAAACATGTGAGTATGTAATCGGTGCTTGCGTGGAGGTGGCATTGGCTGCTGGCAAGACAGTATGTGCCTGCAGCTGGTTGTGGAAACATGGAACGTTTTACGCGAGTGGAGCTAGCCAACATGCCCCTCATGTACGGAGCAGCCAACACGAATGAAAGGCAAGCAGCAGTGCAGTACCTTCCCGTGCGACATTTGTACGGTTCCATCAGAGATTGCGGGATGAAGGCTCAACGATACTGACGAGGCCGAATGTTGGAGCACCATGGACAAGGCGAACGGCATGTGCGGCAGTAGCCGTCTGTTTGCTCACGGACTATGAGCCGCGGTGTGGGGGTTGGCCATTCAACGATCCTGCCAGCTCTGCACGAGAACCATATGCACCCCTACCACGTGTTACATTCTGCGAATGGTTCCTCCAAGAAAACAATGTGCGTTCAAACTTCACATCGACCGGGCTCTTCACAGATGAAACCCATTTCAGCAAGGATGGAATATTCAACAGGAGGAATAGCCATGACTGGGCACACGCTAATCCCCCTCCTCCCCTCACCTTGACAACCAAGTGCGCTACAGTATCAACATGTGGACCGGCATTGTCAACGATCACTTGTTGGAGCCTTATTTGCTACCCGACCTCCTCAATGGAGCCCGTTACCTGACGTTCCTGCAGTAAGTAATGCCGGAGTTACTGGAAGAAGTAATTTTTGTCATTCGCCACACTATGTGGTTTCAGCATGATGGGGTGTCACCACATTTTCCTGCTGCCGTACGCCGCCATCTTGACGTCACATTTCCGGGCCGCTGGATTGGCAGAGGTTGGTCCATCGATTGGCCGGCCCGATCTCCTGACCTGACTCCACTGGATTTCTTTTTATAGGGTCACATCAACTCCCTGGCGTCTACGAGACGCCTGTTGCTAGTGAGGAAGATCTCGTCGCATGTGTGATAGCTGCATTTGATTCTGTACGCGACATGCGAAAAGAGTGTGCATCATCAAAAATAAAAATAATAATAACTATTTTAATAAACTTAAAAAATGAATATGTAGAACATTTGGAAAATTTCGTAAGATTCTGAACCCAAAAACCACATAACATTTGCAAAATGGCAGACAAATGTCAAAACAAAGGTCTGTAATCATATAGTCTGACCTTCAATCAATGTGTGCCAGAAGGTATAGTTTACATTAACTCTGATGTAGACACACTCGTTAGTGTTCAACAATAACAGCTTCTATAATAACAGCAAATGAGAATGTGCAGTGGATGGGAGTATGTAGACTATCAAGATAATTTACACGACCACATAGCTGTTGCACTACAGACGCTTGTAGACTACTCGTAAGTCAGACTGCTGCAGCCGGTTTAAAGAAAGCTTGCATGATTTGAAGTTAATTATCCATTTTACTATTCACCAGTGACTGTATTTCAGTCTGGTGATGGCGTGGACAGCCAACTACGTTCACGTATGATATATTAAAACATTCGCATTTCGTCTAGAAAGTAGCTTTAGGTTCTCAGTCGCTTGTATATGTATCATGTACAACAAGATATGTTATTTTTATGCTGGACTCGCGTGATTCACCTAAAATCCTAGATTGGTTAATTTGGTCAAGTTCAGTTAATTACACGAACTACTTAAAGTATAGTCCTTGGGTTCAGTGCTCGTGCATACTTTGTGCATGCGTTTACAACTGTATCACAAGGCAGAGGGCAAAGACTTTGCCGGAAGAAATGTTAGACGCCCACGCATATCACTGCCTACTTTAGGAGCATTGCTAATGAGGAGTCTATCTCAACCTGGTTTGAAAAGGAAGTGGTTTCGACAAGCACTTCTTTTTTCTGTGACACACCTTGCGGCTCTAATCTAGGAATTTGATTTCAATTTCATATTTTGAGGCATTGTGAACAAGAAAATCGCCTAAGCCACCATGAAGACTATGACACTTTGTTAAGTGGGGTATCATTCGAATGGTTCCTGCCACTCATACGTACTGGTATCTTAAACGGTCTTCATGACAGGTGCTCTGTAGCAGTTGTTTACTGTATCCTGGCTCTATTTCGGCGCGAACACACTGGTTGACTTGCGAGATCGTATCCGATTCATTATTTGTTACTTGTTTCTCAGGAAACGGGCCTTGAATTTTCAGGCTCGCACATGCTGTCATGCAGGAAGTTATTCGGCTCCCGAGTCAGGAACGCCTTCACAGAAGTACCTGACCAGCATGCAGAGCCTGACAACAAAGGACTGAGATACACTCAATCAGCGTAAGTANACATGCTGTCATGCAGGAAGTTATTCGGCTCCCGAGTCAGGAACGCCTTCACAGAAGTACCTGACCAGCATGCAGACAGAGCCTGACAACAAAGGACTGAGATACACTCAATCAGCGTAAGCATCTCCAGCTTACACATCAGTTGACAAGACCCAAGCCCAAAGCTAATACTGTCGTGTGCACTTCAGTGCCTTCTAAAATCTTTACTATTACTTTCGTGCTTTCAGCTTCACCTGTCGTCCACTCGAGAGATGTTATCTTCTCATGTATTCTCTCTCCAAGACAATATCGGAACTGTGTCACTGCTCTTTGAATCAGCCAATCAATTGGGGGGGAACTCTCAATCTCTCCTTCAGCATGTAGAATTTTAACCACTGCCAGTACTAGTTCAACTACACCATTGATAACACTCGATGGGACCTACCTATCGTCCTGTGCTCGTACTTAAGTTTCCATTGCATTTGTGGGTTTTATATCGAAGTGGCTATACCCATGGCCTGAAAATAATGTCTTCACATTGAAATGGGGACTTTGAGCCCCAATGGCCCGAGCACTCAGTAATCCAACACCCCGCCTAGTGGTCGGGTCTGGATGTCAAATAGCTGCCCAAGCCACAGAGCAGATTCCTCCTTCCATGGTAGCGAGTATTCCAAATGACATGAGGCGGCACTTTTAGTAAATATCATTTGCTCAAACCCAAAGGGTGACGGGTGACAAAACACCACTCGAGGAGACTAGCTGTCACCATGCTGGGCATGGGTGATATATGACACTTCATACAGCCTTTCCGGAGCTATGCGCGGTTGCTACATTCTAATACAAGGGCATGGCACTGCCTCGACACTTCAAGCACACAGGCGCCTTTCTCTCAATTGTAGGTAGTCCATAACTCTTCCCCTATTTTTTTCAGGCTACGACTTCTGCGGAAGATTTCTTATCGATTAGACTAGCGGTCTGATAAAACCGTTTGTGGGTGGTTATTGGCGAGACTTGTGGCCAAATTGGTGGTATTTTAGGTCAGTCTGCAACAGCATGTAATGGGAGTTTGGGTTGCTCACCAGTATCGGGCCCGTGTGTTTGAATGCTTTATATTTCATTCATTTAAACAAATGTTAAGAATTTTTACTGCAGAAGAGAGAGGGGAGGAGAAATTGTATTCCGTGTTCATGCTTACCCCTTCTAGAATCCGAGAATCACTTTCCATTAATGGCATTTTTACGCAGCACTCTTTATTTCACTGTGTCTAAACATGTGTCTATTCCTAATTTAAAGCATCAATTATTTATTTCCAGTGGGACGATCACTCTTCCTATCCAATAGTTCTGCAGTTCGCCGAAATTCCAATAATATCACAAGAAAAATGTAGACAGGCATATTTAACAAAGGAGATAATGGATAATATGCTGTGCGCTGGCTACGCTGAAGGAAGAATAGACTCTTGCAGTGTATGTATTTTAATAATTAAAATAGTTTATGAAGAAGTTAAATAAAAATTTTAATTAGTGGGTTGCAAGACCTTTGCGAGGTGACGCCCGCCATTGCGATGGTCCTTGGAATCGGACACCGCAAATTCACTCTGGACCACAGGGCCCCCTTCCAGTCCATGTAACTTCATCTCACTTATGCCTGTACTACTAAACCTAAAAATATGGATTTTTGTTATGTACCGAAACCAAGAAATTGATATAATATATTACATGTGGCATGGCATGGTAAAAAATATTGTACTTCAAAGGTTTATATGGATTTTGATGGGCCTTCCAGGACTTATAATAACATGAAATGGATGATTCTCTGTGAGACCAGGGCTCCAGAGGGACGCAATGGAAATTACTTTTTAATTTTTGCACTCCCCCTGTTGTGTTAACATCATAGATTTACAAAATGTAATGACAGACGTTTGTTGTGCCTCAGGATCCCAAGTGTGAGCGAACTGTGTATTGACGTGTATAGTTCGGAGAGACATCTTGATCAAAAACACAATGACTTAAACCTTGTCACCTACTCCGCGTTGTCAGAAATTAAGAATATTGCAACAATAAGATGTGTACTGGAGGATTTTTTTTTCCTAAAGTGACAAAATACAATGATACAATATATTTTGTTAATGTTATTATAAGTAGATCGGTCACTAACCAGTATAATTCGTGCACTATTAAGATTTCAACTATGCAGCTTGTCTTCCTGCAGTCATACATAATTTCTCTAACATTTTTCTCTGGAACAATACGAATCGATCAGGCATGCTTAATTGCCACAATTCTGTGTTTGCGTGGTGCCCTGATGAGGACGAATTTAAGTACCATGTGAACCCATATATACATCTTCCATCACCAAACGAGATATTTTGTCTACAGTAACTAGGTTTTGGCTAATGTGGTTGGCTATCGACGGTGGTTCTGTGGATAAAAATCTTGAAACATTCTGTCTCACAAACGAGTGCACTTTTTTGACAGTTCTGAAAGTAGTCTTAGTGTACAGTTATTTTCATGACAAAATATTTTCTGTTGACGTATTGGGCAGATTGACACTCAGCTGAGTATAAACATCATCTGTGCGGGTGAGGCACCTCCGTAGCCATGGAAACAGCTATAAACAGGACTGCCTTCATAACTTTCAAAGAAGTGCACTCGTTCGTGGATATGTTTTGGGCACTGGAGCTTGATTGAAGTGCGCCTGTAGCACACGTGATCAGCAAGATGTGGCTTAGGTCCATGTCATTTTTGAGTTATTTGTCCAACTTGAATATTTTTAGACTTTTCAGTAAACGAGAGCTTGCATTCAAATACATGGCTTTGGTGACGATAAAAGAAATAATAATTTGCCTTCACGTGTGTGTGGTGTTATTTAAAATAAAATACTGATTGCTGAATATAAAGTTCCATCATTAAAAATATTGTCCATTCCTAGACTCGAACTCTCGAGTACATTTTAGCTAAAATAGTTGGAAGGCCATTTGATACATTCGATCTTTTTCCATTGAAACACATCAGTGGCGGCCTGATTCCCCCGGATAGTGCTGTTTGCAATGATTGAAGTCATCTTCACATAAATCCAATTATTTCAGAATCTTTCTGACCTAAGATGCGTTGAACAAATCACGCCTGGCTCTATCGGTAGCACAAAATCTTGTTTGAATTTGAATTTTGTATTAATGCAATTTGACGTCTGTTCAAACATCCATGTGTGTGGATTCTTTCGTCACGAGGTGATGAGAAAGACATCTTATCGACTTTCTCGGACTGCGAACTAACTCCTGCCCACACACACGTAATTTTTCTGAAATTTTTATCGTCATTTTCAGGCCATCAACACGTTTCTTTTTGTTGGCAGTGCTTCCATGTTTTCTAACTTCATCACTAATCTGTTAATAGGAAACTATACTTTTTATTGTTGATTCGCGGCACTTCTACCCGTTACATCAGTCTTCCGGCCTCCCGAAAACATAGGNGAAACTATACTTTGTATTGTTGATTCGCGGCACTTCTACCCGTTACATCAGTCTTCCGGCCTCCCGAAAACATAGTCTTTAAATAATTCTAGATCATAATTTATGGGCTTGCAGTTATAGTCTCTTCAAACTGGTGCGAATTTTTAGAAATACCCTATAGTTATTCGATTGCGGAACTCAGATTTTGGCCCGAAAAAAGTGTTTGTAAGTTCTGCGTTATATTTTGCTGGTTAATTTTGTTCAGGTTTCAATATGGCTAGGAACATCAATATCGATCATGTATATCACTATTTAGAAACTACGTATATTTGTCTGGATATTTTTCGTTTTGCGCATTTGTCGTTTTATGCAGAATAGTTTCCGCTGAAACCACTCTAGATACTTGACAATTTGCTATAAAGTAATGAGTAAGTACTATATTTAATTCACGGCGTCTTCCATCTTCTCTGAAATCCTGCTAAAGTTCTGCTTCCAGAATATTCATCCGCCGCATGTAAACTAAGCCCAACCGAGAAAAAAAAAACACCAAAGGGACAATGCACCGCATTCGTGCGCGGTCAGTGTGATAATATTTTGCATAAGAACTATGCCTTACTAGGTATTACCAACACACCCGTTTTCTCCCTGTTTTATTCATATTAACTATAAATTATATATTTTAATTTAGAGATGAAATATAGGTAAAAGTTTAGTTAAATAAGGTATTTTATGTTAACAGAAGTATAAAACGCTTGTGATAAATTACACATTTAGGAAACAACATAAACGTCATACATGGGGTGGTTTTCCAAAGGTTCTATTCAAAAAGTGTGAAAAAAAACCGCGAATAGACTATATGTGTGTTCACGTGTGGTTTTTTTTTGCCACCAGGGAGATTCCGGAGGTCCGCTCGTGTTCAACGACATTCTCATAGGAATAGTGTCGTTCGGCGATGACTGCGGCCTGCCAGCCGTCCCGGGAGTCTACTCCAAAGTCTCTGCTTTTCGCCCCTGGATCAAGAAGCATTCCGGGTTGTGAGAAGATGAACGACTCTTATTCGGAGCTGCGCTGTGATATTACCACGAGACAACTATGGTTTTCAGCGTAAGCTGTTTGGTTCCTTGCAATAAGATTTTTAAAATTCATTTGATTGATTTTATTTAATGGGTTTTTATTGACAAAATTGACACTGTACAGAAATAAATTAAATTAATAAAGTGAACATTGAAAAATAAATTATGTATACCAGCGTATGCAATACGCTCTGCTACAATTAGTGAATGGTTGGAGACACTGCCACTGAAAAATAAAATACACAAACAAGGATTAGTAAAGAAACGGGGGGAAAATAACCAAAACCCCCATGCAAGCATACTTAAAATGTAATTATGCTTCAACCTGTAAAGTCAATATGTGCGGGATGTGATTGTTTATTCAACCTTAGTCTTCATTTTATAATAAAAATTATTTTATAATGCGTAGTATTTTCAGAATCAAACAAAGCCTTAACGACGGTATAATTCATAAATTTACTAATTAAACTTAACAGGCTACTAAGTGCCATTATTACTTTAAGCTCACTAGCAACTGAAGTTTTTTTCCGTATCTGGAAACCTGCAGTACAAGGCTTCATTTTTGTTAAGTAGCCTGCACGACAAGAGGTCAACAACAAGAACAGATGTGAAAAGTATGTTTTGTTTTTTAATTAAGGACGTTGAATAGTTCGTTATTAGTACAATAAATTATAGCTAANAGATGTGAAAAGTATGTTTTGTTTTTTAATTAAGGACGTTGAATAGTTCGTTATTAGTACAATAAATTATAGCTAGTATTTTCGGTGACTATAATATTTTAATTAAATTTTTGTTCAGAAACTAAAATAAGTGAACCAACAGATACTATGATGCATGATGAAAGATTGCTTCGTTTTAAANAAATTTTTGTTCAGAAACTAAAATAAGTGAACCAACAGATACTATGATGCATGATGAAAGATTGCTTCGTTTTAAAGCTTATTTATTGCATTTCGATCACTTACATAATTTGTTCCGCAAAATAAGAGCTTACAACATACTATACGAAAATTAATTGCTTTCCTGATAAAATGCTTATTAAGCTCTTATTTATATGTTTTACATCTCAAAACATGCATTTTTGAATTGTATGAATACTATACAATACTAAAAAATTACCATTTAAATTATATGTCAAATATTTAGTTCCATTTTTCTCAAAATAAACATTTCACTTAAGAGCCGTTTCCATGTAGATCGCCTCAATTACTGNTAGTTCCATTTTTCTCAAAATAAACATTTCACTTAAGAGCCGTTTCCATGTAGATCGCCTCAATTACTGGTTTATTGCGAATGTTAGAACAAATATTTAAGCTGGAAAACTGAGTGTCTGGATAACGTGAGTTTCAACGAAAACCTGCGATCGCCACAAGATCTTGCGCTATCATCAAATTATTTCACTGAAACAACGGAATTTCCAACAACTGTTGTGCATTAATTTTCGTAAACCGGAACCATAGCTGATTTTTTAATAAAGGTGCGTAATATTAACGACGAAAGCTTTTTTATGTTGTTTCTCTGAACTCCGCCATTTTCAAAGAATTTGAATGCCTGTTTCAAATAAAAGTTTCTCACGCTGTTAACACACACAGCACTCGATGAGGTACTGTTATTGCCTTAAAAAAATGCGCCAATTCCTAGGGAGGTAAACTCTTGTAAAAATGTTTTTGAGAAAAACTGAACTTTTCTCGTCTTTATTTTTCAAGCATGGAAAGTCGCGGGTTAAACCAATTTTGTCATAAAATTTAAATTAAAGCTTTCCTCTGCATGATATTTCAGCCAAGTCATTTGTAATGAAATCACACATAAATATTAAGAGAAGTGCCCTCCCCCCTCTTACACTACACCCTCCCTTTTTTCCAAAACAATATATNACGGTCTAAGAAGGGAAGGTCTTGACGCTCGCCCTAAAAACCTGATCCTTTCATGTCGCTGATAGTTCTGTAAGCTGCCGCAGCGCCACTAGTAACCTGGTGAGAAATATGCCTTGTGTTATATGGCAACATCTTATAATTTTTGTTAGAACGTTTGTACAACACATCACATTTGTCTCTGTGTTACCGAAATTAGTAACTTATAAACCTGGCAATCTAAATACAGATATTATAAATATATACACATGACTATTTGTATATAATAAATTGCTTATATTAAAAGGAGTATTCCAGCCAAGCTAAGTTGCGTAGACAATAATATTCTGTAAAAAAAAGTGTCTAAAGTTTCTGTTTTACTTTTTTAATAAGAACGTATAATGTTTAGTTGCTTCTGATGAACATTAATGATTTAATTAATTCGGCAGTGCAGTTTGATACNTAATAAGAACGTATAATGTTTAGTTGCTTCTGATGAACATTAATGATTTAATTAATTCGGCAGTGCAGTTTGATACACTAATAGAAATTGAACTAAAAACGTTTCTGTTTGTTTTTGCTTGCTGCTTATTTCAAAGCAGCTCTTATTTTTTATTCGTAAAAATATACTTTTTAACTTCGTTAAAAATGCACAGCAACAGTTTTAGGTCTACCGACTTCGAAACGAAAAGAAACCATAAATTATCGACTCCGATTTTGCCGTTTAACTGAATGAAAATTATAATAAAGCCTTGTATTCCGTCGCCAGTGACTTAACAAGAATTTTGGCATAGCATAATTTTTTTTTTTAATACATAGTGTCATTTTTTAATTAATTTTTTTCTCAGTATGGGGGTTTATTTTCTTGTTCCATTTGACTTCATATTCGTACAAAGTACTTGTAGTATTTGAAGTGGTCAGCAAGTATTTTGTCACAATTGATATACTATAGATATAACAATTATTACCATTTTATATACATTTTTAACAACCTTCACATTATTTCAAACATTTGATATAGCATTTTAATGTAACTATGATTAACATTATATTTAAGGATTGTAAGAACGAATAATTCATATGCTCTCCAATACACATATGGAATTTTTTTTTTTTGCAAACCAACTACTCAATTTTTTTTGTAACATTTGACGCATTCTGCGTCCCTATATTTTATTCGTCAGAACACACGCTCTGGCGAAGCTCGCAGCCGGACGACCGCCATAAGGATTAAGGGTTTTGTGGACGTGGCGGCAGAGTGACGCCAGGAGCCTCGCAGCTGCAAAGACGCGCTACCAAAGGTTTCTGCACGTGCAACTGTTCCTGCACGTGCAGACGACATCCGGAGACAACGGAAGGCACCAGGGCGCGGACACAGCTGCATTTTGCAGCTGCCCAAGGGACACCGAGATCCCACCACCAGCTGTGTCTATCCCAGGCTTGTACCGCAATAAACCATGAGAGCTTTTAGCGGAC
>NQII01000724.1:397350-454432 GCA_002778355.1 Clitarchus hookeri
GTAGCAAAATCGCCGCGCCAAGTATCACATAATCTACGTACAGAAAAGGGAGGGAGTTTGTCTCGTGAGTTCATGTACCAGTTAACCTGTTCAAGCAACAATAAAACTCGATTATGTGAACTCACATATTAAGTGTAAGTTATTAGTAAATTGGACCCAGAGACAACAGTGTCGACGTATTCCTACGCCCTGTCACTGAGGGCTAGCATCAAGTGCTGGCGCCTCACGCCGCAGAGCAGAATCAATACCTACTTCCAAACTTCAGCATTTGGCAGGTATCACATTTATATTGCTTTGTGACTAAAAATTTCATAGAAATTTTGCTGTGTCCATAGCATTTTCTGTAAATAAAAGCACACAAAACCCCCTATTTTATCATTAATGTGTGTTAAAAACTTGTATATAGTATGCTAATGTCTGTTAAAAGTAAAAATATGCACTCTCGTAATTAGTTTATAAAAATTGCATAGATTTTATTAAAATAATTACAAACATACAAACACTGCTGCACTTATACAATGCTTATATTCCACCAAATGACAAGTGGTGGTTGGCAACCAGCGNACAAACATACAAACACTGCTGCACTTATACAATGCTTATATTCCACCAAATGACAAGTGGTGGTTGGCAACCAGCGAAACTATCGACAACAATAAGGAGCCATATTTCCTTGCTGGGGAGTATAGCGAATGCCCGTTAGACCGTTCCCAAATGCAAGTCGTGTTTCTAAAACAACATGGTCATGAAAACATTCCATGATGTTGACAAACAACATTCACCTTCACCAACACAAAAATATTTATCGAATCCTAGGCTCCTTTCTGAAATAGGTATTCCCCATTCGCTTTCCAACCCAGCAATCATGACAGGTTGTGTTTTTTATGAAAGTTTTTAACTGACGTCCAGCATATTAAAAGCTGCCCATAATTTTTGNCAATCATGACAGGTTGTGTTTTTTATGAAAGTTTTTAACTGACGTCCAGCATATTAAAAGCTGCCCATAATTTTTGTGAGATATTTTGTGACCGACGTGGCTCGCAGAACTACATGACGGTAGAAACAAAATCTTTAAATGAACTGCAAAGTGTAAAGAAAACCCGTAAAAGCTTATAGCTTAGGATGGTGTCGAATTAAGTGCACTCTAGTGCCAGTGTCTGAAAGCTTATATCGTCGAAAGTCGTAAGTAGATATGTATGTTGGGACATGGGAAGTGGACGCAGAAGCATTACGAAGAGATTGTCCGAGTGTGCAAAGGACCACCCATTAAGAAAGTGTTGAAACACAACCATGTTCTCCCCTCTGACTTACAGACCCCAAACACACTTAGAGTGAGACTCACGATATTTTTCGGTATGTTTGTTGTTTTCATTGTGCCACAGATACAATTATGCTAGCCTTGGTCACAATTAATGTTAAATTAAGGCGTTGGCTCCTGGGTCCAGAATACTGGCCAATTCTGACCACGCCTATTGTTATGACATTTTATTTCATGGCTGTGGACTAGGGAAGTTATTTATAAAAACTAAACAGAGCTTTGATAGACTTATTCTAAGTTACAATAAATATAGCTATTGGCTAGGAAGGTCCTAATCACAAGTATTTTATAGTTCCTGGTGGCATAATTGTCCCGAAAACCGTGATTCCGAGAGGGGAGATCCGCTGGCGCTTCGGTGCTATGTTTTACAAACTGGAGTTATTGTTACAGCGTATTTTGGACTCTTCACTTGGCTTGGATACCGACGCTACACTGCTGTTTGCTTGTCTTGTGCGCGTTTACTGAATCATAACACTGGTGCGCAGATGTAGTGTATCTGCATACCATTGATTCGTGGACGATCAATTGTGGACTAGGCACATGATAAATAGGTCTCCATCCATTGCAACAGGTTGCAGGACCTCATGAATGTACCGCCGGGCTTTCAAAATGTCGGTGACGAATACCAATGGTAATCGGGCATACAAGGATCCCACACCAAGACACCAGGCCATCTGGACATGTGACGTGTGACGTGTGTGACATATGTTTGTCTTGGTGCTGCCCACATTGCCTCCACACGCGGATGCATTGGTAGTCGCTACCAAGACAAAAGTGGGACTCATAACTGAATATTATCCACTACCATTCTGCATAGCTCTGCGACAGTCGGTCACGACACCATTGCAATATGTGGCGATTTTGATGTGGTGTCAAGGTGCAATCGTCGTAACGGTCTGCATGCATGCATCGCGCAGCCACCTGCCAATGGTACTGGCACTCATAGGATGCTGCGGGGAGGGCATCACTGCTCGCTGAATGTCCGCAATCGTGGTGGTTGGGGTACTCTACATAATCGGACAATCCATCGGTTATCCTCCCTCGATGTGGTTCGAGGAGGTCTTCCAGATCCTATGTATGCCTTGTGTTATAATACGAAATTTAAATAAAGCATGCTATTTGCCACTATTTAAACTTGGGTGGATGTACCAATTATAATATTAAAGTTTTCAACATTAAGGCTACTGAAATGTTGGCAAATGTTGAACCAAAATTTCAGTGACATTTAATTTGGACTCCATCACAGAAATGTTCGCTGATATAAAATCTTGAAAGACTCTTCAAATTACCAAGCTATAGTCTAGGTGGTCAATTCTTAAGTATTCTACAATTTTAAGAAGTAAGCATGGAAAATAAAAACTTACGCAGGCATGAATAAAAAAGCAAGACTTCAATTTAAAATCATTTCTAACAACTTTTAAATTTAAAATACTGTCACGATACGAGCGCTTCCCTTACACAAATACCTATATCTGCAACTCGTACCATGACATACTTGGGGGGGGGAGGGATAAATTCAAAAGCTCAGATGGTACACAAATATAACTAAATAAAAAGGGGGGGGAGGTTTATCAAAACCATGGCAACTCGCATTTACAGACCAACTCATTAATTCAAAAGTTCCTGAGATTAGCAGTTAGAAAAAAATTCTACTCCTAATCAACTTATAACCTATACTTAGAAGATCTCGAAAACAGAAAACAAGGAATCTTAAATCTCAGTAATAATTAATTTATTTATTGTGAAAGGATTTCTAAAAAAAAATAAACTCAATTTATTTGTCATCACTTCTAAAACAGTTATCTAGACTGAATTATTTAACAAAATTCCTTGGTCACTCCGCGAAAAACAACAATAACATGGTCATTACAAATAAGTCTGAGTGTAATGCTAGACAAGCCCAAATAAAATGATCTAAAGATCTTCATTTCCCTTGTCATTTAACTCAAGTTTTACCTATCTTAATCTTAAGTTTAAGCCTAACTCGTATTTTACTGGTTTACCATCTCTCGACGAACCACGGCAGCCTTAATAACGCATTCTCCGCGGTACCGATCCAGAATCTTTCGCGCCAGGCCATCGTCTTCCCGACCTCGTAAAATGCACCCGCCATACGTAACTGGGCGATAACTGCTCAGCCAACGAGACTTCGGTTGATTACATGAGGCCACACACTTCCCCGTTGTCTCCACAGTTATGCAACAGGACAGCGGCTGGCCACCAACGAACACTGCACGTTACACAGAAGTGAAATACCCATGGATGACAGCGGCTTTCCGTGAAACGTCAGCTCAAACCGTCGCGGTGAGGCCCTCCTGCTGTAAACTATCCTAGTCTCGTGGCCTCCCAGTCACACCAAAGAAAATGTAATGCAGAACAGTGATACATCCAGAAATAAAGTTCTTCTAGACAAGATGTATTGAAAATGTATGTTCTGTACAAATTGTATTTTTGAGAGAAAAAAAACATTCTCCTGTGCAACTGGATGCAAACTAAGTTGTGTTAGGAAAACTTACAAAATGATATCCTTACGCCCTAAAGTAATGGAAAGAGAACCTGACAAATTTATTTTGCCCTGGGCTCTTAATGGCTCTCGACTGCTGCCCTATCCCCATATAATGTTTGTTGTCATAGGTTGAATGATGTGTTTGCTAATGGTGTTCGTCAAATATTTTAATTGATTCTAGGTTGGTGAAGACCCATCTTGATCGTCTGGTGAACCGATAAGGACAAAGTGGACTTTGCACTACATGATGCGATTGTCCTTCTCGTGATTCAGATTTTGAGCTGATTCCCGCACTTTCAGGCACGGATAGTTTCTGTTTTGAAGGTGTCTGCTTCAGAAATTGTTTATATATCACTGTTTACAACTGAAACAGGTCTGAATACCGATGGAATGGGGTCGTACTCTTGTGGGGTGCTTATTTAATGCCCATCCGTGCTCTTGTAACAATGAGGCTGCGAGGCCGAACAATGGGACTCTTGCAATATTATATCCATCGTGCATCTGCAGCTCGATTGTCTATTCTTCAATTTCTTGTTGCGGTCTATTGGCATATGCCCATAACCACTGATATCAGTTTTTAAAGTAAATAAATGTAAATTATAGACTGATACTGCGAGTTTGAGATAACGAATACTTTAAAATATTTTGATTTTGGGAAGAAAAAAAANAGCTGCTGGCCACCAACGAACACTGCACGTTACACAGAAGTGAAATACCCATGGATGACAGCGGCTTTCCGTGAAAGGTCAGCTCAAACCGTCGCGGTGAGGCCCTCCTGCTGTAAACTATCCTAGTCTCGTGGCCTCCCAGTCACACCAAAGAAAATGTAATGCCCATAACCACTGATATCAGTTTTTAAAGTAAATAAATGTAAATTATAGACTGATACTGCGAGTTTGAGATAACAAATACTTTAAAATATTTTGATTTTGGGAAGAAAAAAAATTATTTTCTTAACTAATGACTGGTAGCAATCGCAAACATAATTATATTCACCAAAATGATTTACAGGCTGAAAAAAAATTAAACTGATGAACTCCTGGAGATTGCATGGGACACCAAATCGAACACTTGTTTGTAATGTAAAATATTCCTGTGGGGCATTGTTTTGCAACGACACCAGACGTTAATACAGTTAACACAGGCCATTATTATTATTATTATCATCCTTCATTGCCTTAAGAGTCTAACAAAACATTTATATAACACAATCAGTTAAAAAANATTATTATTATTATTATCATCCTTCATTGCCTTAAGAGTCTAACAAAACATTTATATAACACAATCAGTTAAAAAAATAATGAAAAATACCTCAAGTGACCTGCACAGGAAGGTTACATCGGAGGAACAATGACTGTCTAACGTGGTGAAAGACTGTGGGATTGTCGTTAATTTCCCCTGCTGCTGCAATTATTCGGGCCAAAAGATAATATTCTGATTCAACTGGAGTTGCGTAAAAAAGACCACGCATCTCTCCTCACACAAAAGAGTCGAGAGGGATGAAGTCAAGAGACCGAGCAGGCAATGGTACAGGACCACTGCTGCCAATCATTTTCCGGCGCACACGAAGGGTAAAATGTGCATGCGCCCCATCATGCTGGAACTACATGTGTCGTCTTGTATCAAGTGGCATGTCTTCCAACAGTTATGGCAATGCCTCCGTGAGAAAAATGTAGTAATGGTTATCATTTAACTGCCTAAGTAGAAGATACCGTTCAATGACAGTCGTCAACTACACCTGCCCACACATTCACGTACAGCTGCTCTTGATGTACGCGCGTAAATGTGGCATGGGGATTAATCCACACCACACATGCGAATTGTGGATGTTGTAGACACCATCACGTCCGAGCGATGCTTCATCTGTAAACAGCACAGATGACAGAAGTGTAGGATGCATTTGACACTGCTCTAGATACCACTGCGAAAATTTCACTCTGTGTGGATAATCGTCTGGTTCCAGGTTGTGCAAGTACTACCTGTAAAATGGATGCAGAAGATGCTCACGAAGGACGTTTCTAACATTCGTCTGACTCGTATCCATGCTACTCGCAATTACACGATAGCTGATGGAAGGATTTCGTCCCTCGTGCTGTAGCACTGGTATCTTCAGAATGCAGAGTTCTCACCGTGTGACGTCGCCGTGTCCAGGTAATCTGTTAAATGATTGGTTGTCATGCAGATGTTGATACACAGCAGCAAATGTGAAATTATGGGAATTTTGGAAGTTCGTCCTGCTGACGAGACTTAAATGACACTACTGGATTCACGTGTGCCGCGTGCCACGTCCCTCCTCCCTTAGACCGTTCGTCCCGCTACACCAGCGCAGCTTCGACGTGCCCTCTAATGAGAACAGTCGGCATGAATGTGACGGTCACTACCTCCACGACTCCTACGACGGCGACATGCACCGGAGTGCACAACCCTTTCGCTACCACCTGGGTACTGCTGGAGTCAAGTGAACGTCACACTTTCATGCCCCCAAGAGAGATCTTTTGAGGGTGTGATAATTCAGGTCGACCAATACTGCCAAGAGACGTCCCCAGTAAGAATACCGCCGGGAAATGAATGCAGCGAGGGGGACACAGAGGTTATAGTGTCCACAAAATCCTGTGTGGCCTCCCTTCATTCCCTGTTCACATCACCGTGCGTGTGTTGTGCATGTAGTGTGAGTGTGCAAATTATTCAGAAAAACATGGGCTTTAAGACAACGGTAACAAGCCACGTGTTTGTGCATCACAGTGAAAACGTGCCTTGTTAATTGCATGTTTGAGCATGGCTACCCACACCCCTCCTGGAGTCAGAGTGGACTCGACCACCGCGGGCCACCTGTTGCCACCCTGAAATGAATACAAATAAGGGTGCGAGTGATTTTTATATTATTTAAATAAAAGGGTTAGAATGTAAACAAACCTGATATACATGCAACAGACTGGAAGAGACAGCCCCGAGGCACAATCAAAAGGCGTTGCATATAGGTACTTTTTCTTGCCTATCAAATTTATTTTTATGCTTATTTGCTAACGCAAATTAATTTGTAAAAGCGTTTATGTTCTTTAGTGCCATGTAGATGTAATTGGATGTGTTTATTTTATCAGTCAGAGTTCCAGTGTATTTTTACAATGCAACTGACGCTCTTTCGAGCAAGGGTCCCTAGCGAGTTCCGCCATACTCGTTCTGCACGCGCTGAGAGAGTATATGCACGCTGCGCGCCACCGGGCACTTCAACATATTCCACCAAGCGTTAGTACATCAATAGTATCATCTTTTATTTTGGAACGTAATTAATTTAATTTGTTTGCATTGCCCGGGGGCCGGGCCACTCTCAGCCCGCCAGCTCGAATCATGCCGGGTTTGTAATTTACCATAATTATTTCCATCAGCCACGTGCCTTTGCCTGTGTTGGCTGCTAGTGCGCCTTACCGCTAATCCCGTGTAAGTGCCTCTCAAGAGAATTATATAGTGAGTAAAATCAGTGCAAGTGAATCGTTATTTTATTTCACTATCTGTCGCTTCACGATCGCATAACCTGTATTTTGGGTCTTCTACACACAGGTTCACTGCACCTACCGATAACGGATTTGTTGTGTTTTGGGCATCTGAGGCGGGTTTAACAGTCTCGCGTAATAATTAAAGGCGCATGAGGGGCCTACACCCTCGTAGGTAGACATAGGCAGGATTCTACATCATCGACGAAGTCACCTCATCGCTCAGGAGAAGCCACGTGGGCGAATGGCCCATCCCTGGAAGATTATCTCATGCTCTGGCGCCCTTTCCATCCTTACAAGTACCACANCCTCGTCGCTCAGGAGAAGCCACGTGGGCGAACGGCCCATCCCTGGAAGATTATCTCATGCTCTGGAGCCCTTTCCATCCTTACAAGTACCACAACACTTGTTACTGTAAGTCTAACCTTACTTCTCCCCGCTCCTAAGACCACGACAACCCATCAGGATTCAATTGGCCACCCCGCTTTCACGCCCTCAAGAGGTAAATTTTGAGGGCGTGATAATTCGGGCCGGCTAACTACATCCAGAAAAGCCCCCAGTAAAAATATTGCCAGGGAAATGAATGCAGCGAGGGGGACACAGTGGTTTCCCTATTCCAGCAACCACTTGTGTGCCCCCTACTCTCAGTGTTTGCAATACCAGTGTGCGTGTTGTGTGCGAAGTCCAAGTGTGTAAGGCAAGCGAGACAAAGTGTAGTATCTTGCACCACAGTGCAATCTTACTAATTAGCAGGGAGCTAAGAGATATTACTGTTTTATATTAAATCAAGCATGGCTACCCTATACCCCTGCTCGGAAATAGTAGACTCGTTCACTACGAGCCATCCTGTTGCCACCCCCAAACCGTTCTAATTGAGAGGGCAATTTAATTATATACTTATTAATTATTAATGTAAAGTGAATTCTCATGTTAATAAGTGTAGCAATGAACTGGGAAAGACAATCCCGCACCTACTTAAAATTATGTTGCTACGTAATTTTTATGCCAACCTATTTTTTGTCAGTGATAATTGTTTATCTAATTAAAATGTAAAATGTTTCATTTGCAATTTGACAGAGGGTAAGTGTTGTTTGTCTTTTTGTTTTGTTATATAGAAGTGTATTTCTATTTATTGAACCCTTGGCACAAACCCACTGGCTGCCCTAGGCGAGTCGTGCCATGTTACTTTAGTCTGGTCTCGTGCGTGCACAGAGACGGCCGGCCGCATCTCCGTACCGTTCCTGGGTATTAAACTTTTTACTGCATTTCTCATTTAGTTATCAATAGCTGATTGTTTTCTGCACTGGAACCTAATGTAATATTCAGCTGTTTACCCGGGAACAGCACCGCCTCCATCCCCGCCAGCTCAACATGCCGGGGACTTAAATTACATTAAAATTATTATGTAGGCTGTGTACCTATTTTTCCCGTGTAGGCTGGTGAAGGCCATACGCGTCACGCAAATTGATGTGCCTCAAAAAAGGGACGTGTGTTGTGAGTAGAGTTCAATGCCACGAATAGCGTTGTTTTTAGTTCATGACCAGTTGCTTCACGACTACTTAAGCCACCTTATATGCAAGCTATCCATGTCAGTGCTGCATATCTACCATATTACCAGGTAAGATGGCGGATAGTGGTAGTACAAACACACGTTGTATATACGGGCCAAGGGTAAAGGACACAGAAAAGGGATTCTGTTGTGATGGAAACTGTAACAGATGGTTACATAAAAATTGCTTGAAGATGACAAAAGCGGTTTACGACGAACTTACGGCGATCGAGGGCAAAAAGTGGTTGTGCTAACGTGAAGACTGAGTAAAGGGTGTCAACCTACAGCAACTACAGGCGAGTATGGTAAAAATACAGAATCAAATCGCTTTGTTAAATTACAAAAAACTGAAAGTTTTACAAGTGCATTAAAATTTTGCAATGATAGCTTTGATGAAATTATTGGAAAGCTAAATGGTTTGGAGATGCATGTTAGGTCAATTGAAACATTGAACAATAAAATAGCTGATATGGAAGAATAAATGGAAAGCATTAAAACATATTTGAGGAGAAAATTTTTTTNACATTGAACAATAAAATAGCTGATATGGAAGAATAAATGGAAAGCATTAAAACATATTTGAGGAGAAAATTTTTTTTTAATTTTCGGAATACCGGTAAAGAAAAATGAGGATCTCTATGAAATCGCTGCTAAAATGCCGCCAGTATTGAATGTACAACTAAAAAAAGAAGATGTTAACATCATCCACAGGTTACCATCAAGAAGTTAGGAGGTAAATAAACCAATCGTTTGAAGTCCCCTCGCACACAGCGCCGAGTTAGCAGTTGTGGAGGTGTAACCGCCACGTTGTAGAGGGCACGTCATAGCTCCACAGGTGTAGCAGGATGATCGGGCTAAGGGAGCGGGATGTGGCACGCGTCACATGTTCTATATTTTCTTGAATCCAAAATTAAAATCCCTTACCATAGCTTTCTGGCAGTATTAAGAGATGTAATATCATAATAATATATTTGACTGCATACATTTAAAGCTTTTACAAAAGGATGTACATTTTTAAAAATAAAATATACAATACAATGAAGACAAATTGATGGGGTTAAAGCTATCATTTTCGTGGCGTGCATTAGTAGTAAATAAATAACAAAATTTAGTTTTGGCATATTTAAACTGGTTTTATTAAAGAGTTTGTGATAATTTTTCATGTGGATAATTGAAAGCTTATTAAATGCAGTTCATTGAAAGGCAAATTAACAGATTTTTTTAGTTCAATAAATTTAATTATAGTAGTTGAATTCGATAAATATTTGATCGTGTGAAAGGGACTTTACTAACTAGGAAATACAAAATAACAAATCAATAATGTGTTAGTTTTCTAAACAAAAAAGGGAACCAACATAAATAGCAGGTCTATTTCAATAGTTAACCACCTACAACTTGCAGACAGGAATTTGCACAAATGCCCTTTCTTTGAAAGTAATTTACAAAACACTTTGGTTGTTTAACATAAGCTGAATGAGTTTAATTTTCACAGAAACATTATTTTCTTTACATTCAAATACTTGCTATGTTTTATAGCATGCACTAATTCGAGGCATAGACTCTCAAGGCACCCATGGGTTGTGAGTTGGGTAACATGTATTCCGTTCCAGAGTGAATTATATCAATGTTGGCTGAAAATTATGTGTAACGAAAAGGTACCTACGTGAAAAAAACTTACTGTACTTACTCAGGTAGACATAAAATATATTTCTTGAAATTTTCGATAAATATAACATAATATACACAATCTTTGCGTAAAAATATCAGTGTACTAAAAAATTAACCGAAGAGGGTAATTTTTTTATATTAAAATAATCTAAATTAATGCAAAAAAAATTATTTTAAAAGAGAAAAATATAATTTATTGGTTTTAAATTGGGCTCAGTTATTTTTTCAGTAAGTTATATTTACACAAGTATGCTCATTNACATTGAACAATAAAATAGCTGATATGGAAGAATAAATGGAAAGCATTAAAACATATTTGAGGAGAAAATTTTTTGAAATTTTCGGAATACCGGTAAAGAAAAATGAGGATCTCTATGAAATCGCTGCTAAAATGCCGCCAGTATTGAATGTACAACTAAAAAAAGAAGATGTTAACATCATCAACAGGTTACCATCAAGAAGTTAGGAGGTAAATAAACCAATCGTTTGAAGTCCCCTCGCACACAGCGCCGAGTTAGAAGTTGTGGAGGTGTAACCGCCACGTTGTAGAGGGCACGTCATAGCTCCACAGGTGTAGCAGGATGATCGGGCTAAGGGAGAGGGATGTGGCACGCGTCACATGTTCTATATTTTCTTGAATCCAAAATTAAAATCCCTTACCATAGCTTTCTGGCAGTATTAAGAGATGTAATATTATAATAATATATTTGACTGCATACATTTAAAGCTTTTACAAAAGGATGTACATTTTTAAAAATAAAATATACAATACAATGAAGACAAATTGATGGGGTTAAAGCTATCATTTTCGTGGCGTGCATTAGTAGTAAATAAATAACAAAATTTAGTTTTGGCATATTTAAACTGGTTTTATTAAAGAGTTTGTGATAATTTTTCATGTGGATAATTGAAAGCTTATTAAATGCAGTTCATTGAAAGGCAAATTAAGAGATTTTTTTAGTTCAATAAATTTAATTATAGTAGTTGAATTCGATAAATATTTGATCGTGTGAAAGGGACTTTACTAACTAGGAAATACAAAATAACAAATCAATAATGTGTTAGTTTTCTAAACAAAAAAGGGAACCAACATAAATAGCAGGTCTATTTCAATAGTTAACCACCTACAACTTGCAGACAGGAATTTGCACAAATGCCCTTTCTTTGAAAGTAATTTACAAAACACTTTGGTTGTTTAACATAAGCTGAATGAGTTTAATTTTCACAGAAACATTATTTTCTTTACATTCAAATACTTGCTATGTTTTATAGCATGCACTAATTCGAGGCATAGACTCTCAAGGCACCCATGGGTTGTGAGTTGGGTAACATGTATTCCGTTCCAGAGTGAATTATATCAATGTTGGCTGAAAATTATGTGTAACGAAAAGGTACCTACGTGAAAAAAACTTACTGTACTTACTCAAGTAGACATAAAATATATTTCTTGAAATTTTCGATAAATATAACATAATATACACAATCTTTGCGTAAAAATATCAGTGTACTAAAAAATTAACCGAAGAGGGTAATTTTTTATATTAAAATAATCTAAATTAATGCAAAAAATATTATTTTAAAAGAGAAAAAATATAATTTATTGGTTTTAAATTGGGCTCAGTTATTTTTTCAGTAAGTTATATTTACACAAGTATGCTCATTGAGGAACTGACCATGTCAAACCTTATTACAATGCTGACACAAGAAGTAAGTTGCTTCTTAGAAAATAACATGGCCTTAACGAAATTTTCAACTATTTTGCCATATTATGTTACCATAAACCTGTTTTATCATTAAAACCAGGAATTTACTATAACAAACTCACATTCAGAGTACCATAAATCAACCTATGGGTAGAAATTATTCATTAATAAACATTAATCATTACTCTCTTAGATAATTATACAGACAGTTCGGAAATTAAATGCCCAAAGAGTAGGAGGTGATTCCCTATGAAAAATGCAGTCGAAAATATACAGGACACCATATACCTAAACGGAATATTAAAGGAGATGCGAGCCTATGAAAATTGGGATTTGAAAACGTATTTTTGCCGAATGCCTTGTACAACGCCTACAAAGTCCGCAGTAAAAAGGTGACTTATGCTTCCCGTGTTATGTGTAAAGCTGGCCGTCCTCGGTCTGTGCGCANCATTAATCATTACTCTCTTAGATAATTATACAGACAGTTCGGAAATTAAATGCCCAAAGAGTAGGAGGTGATTCCTTATGAAAAATGCAGTCGAAAATATACAGGACACCATATACCTAAACGGAATATTAAAGGAGATGCGAGCCTATGAAAATTGGGATTTGAAAACGTATTTTTGCCGAATGCCTTGTACAACGCTTACAAAGTCCGCAGTAAAAAGGTGACTTATGCTTCCCGTGTTATGTGTAAAGCTGGCCGTCCTCGGTCTGTGCGCANTACAAAGTCCGCAGTAAAAAGGTGACTTATGCTTCCCGTGTTATGTGTAAAGCTGGCCGTCCTCGGTCTGTGCGCACTGTTCGGTTTGTGGAAGTGATACATCAGCACATCAAAGACGTGCCCTCCACCAGTACATGCTGTATAGCATGCCAAATGGGCATGTCCCATTCAACCGTGTGGGATGTAGTGTGGGTAAATCGCCACCATCTATACCGCTGGCAGAAAGATCATTCCACTTGTCTGCGTGTGACTTCTTCCTGTGGGGATTCCTCATGACTAAAGTGTTTGCAACACGTCCAACTGAGATCAAAGCTCTAAAGTAGCGAATTATGGACGAAGTTATTGCCATACCAGCAGCAACACTTGTGCATGTTATGGACAATTGTTAATTCCGTCTACGCGAATTTTTCAGGCTTGATGGACAACACCTCGCAGGCATTATTTCCAAGAAAAAACTATGGTTGGTGCTATGGTGTCGCAACCAAATGTGAATGCGTAGTAAGTTGGTGAAGTAATGGTGGTTATTAAAATTACGTCCCAGTTACTATACTGTTTTAAATCATAAACTGGCCAACATTTACACATTTTACAATGGTAGAACTTCGCTGTCCAACACTGTATTTTCAAATACCTAGGGCCCCTACTAAATGAATGCAAACATTTTTCAAAAGTAAAGAAATAGCCACACAACTGTGATTTCACGCAAAAATCTGCCATGTTCTGTTTCCCGGAAAGTGAGCAATAGCAAATGTGGAGGGTCCAACACATGTACCTGGGAAAACCAAAAAATATTCACTATTCAGGTTAAGCTCAGCTAATAATGGATGGGATCCGAACTGCAAGGTGCAAAGCAAACAGGAAATGAGAGTAAGGTGGAAAGAAGCTGTTAATATTACCAAAATAAGATTGCAAACAAGTTGTGAAAATAAGTGAACACAAACAACTTGATAATCGAATGTGAAAATCAAAATTAATTAGTCGATCAGACGATGAAACTAAAGNATAAGTGAACACAAACAACTTGATAATCGAATGTGAAAATCAAAATTAATTAGTCGATCAGACGATGAAACTAAAGGTCTGAATTGATTCGATTATTAGTAATAATCGATATAGATAAATCGATAATGATCTTAATCGAATCAGAATCGGTCATTCCTAATGGAAGGAGTGACACAAACTTGTAGCTGCGACATGTCACGACCTGCGACTTTGCCCAGTTACCCCTGTAGCTTCCAATTACGTAANTGACACAAACTTGTAGCTGCGACATGTCACGACCTGCGACTTTGCCCAGTTACCCCTGTAGCTTCCAATTACGTAATGCTTTTTTTTTTTTTGCACGTCGCTTTACAATGACTTAAAGAGAAACGACACATCACAACTTTCCAGCCTATTATCCAAGTAAATTAACAGTTTTTACATAAACTTGACTTATTTTCATATTACGGTAGTAATTTAAAAATTAATTTGGTAACATGAAAAACTCAAAATTTTGCCAAACAGTAAATTTTTTAACTTTAATAAATAATCATTAAATTTTTAAATATTTGAAAATTTAATTGTTAATTTTGTGCATATTTCTACCATTTTCTCATGTCCATCTCGCTTTGTATAATATCCATTGACACAATAGAAAATGTTGGTGTCAATTGCAATAGCAGGCCGTGGTAATTATTGCTTATACTACTCGATTCCAGTATATTGTTCTTAATTTGGTTTCGTGGTTTGGCAAGACAAAGTGATGGAAAATATTTATTTCAAATTCACATGTTATTTATTCCCGACAGAGCGACTGGCACTGCTCATGTCGCGTGTCACTCTGTCGTGTCACAGGTCGCTGCCGTGGCATGCTCGGCGAGCGGCGACGTTCTATCCTGCTCCGGTGACAGATGGTGACTTGGAGCATTTGGTGTTGTCGCAGCGACACTGCTCAGCTGTCGCACGATTTTATCTGACCCTGCTACTTTCAGTTGTTACAGCGACACGTTACATTCGTGTCGCAGTGACGAAAGTCGGCCCGACGTACTGTCGTAACATTTCTGAGCAACGTATAAAGAACAGATGTAAGCCGATTTTGAAAGTTAAGACAAACATAGTGTCTTAAGTATGTAAATGTGTATGTTCTTTTTGTTTTTATTGACTCTGTTTATAACGAATTTGTGAATTTGTTTTAATGTACAGTCGTAAAATTGAATCAAGAATAAGTTACTGTGGATGAATTTAAATATTAAAATTTTTCATAAATGGCTTCCATTTCGCTGCCAAAACTATCCTCTAACACGTAATTATGGAATACACCGAGAAACACACAACAAAACTATGTATTCTGCAATTGAAGGCAATTTTATTACCTAAAATACTATAAATTGTGGTTTATTTAATTTCGCGTTTCGGCAAAGTCAAAGTGATAGCAAAACATCCAAATTCATAAACNTACTATAAATTGTGGTTTATTTAATTTCGCGTTTCGGCAAAGTCAAAGTGATAGCAAAACATCCAAATTCATAAACTATAATTTTTAGTAGAGCTACTGGCACTGCTTGTATCGCGTGTCGCTGTATAGTGTCATAAGTCGCTGCCGTGTCCCGCCGGGCGAGCAGCGACGTACTATCCCACGTTGGTGACAGATGGCGACTTGGGCGCTTTGTTGAAGCGAGAGCTAGTGGCGCGGTGCAGCGATGCCACTTCCTATAATTTGTTTTAGCCCTGTTACTTTCAGTCGCTGTCNAGCGAGAGCTAGTGGCGCGGTGCAGCGATGCCACTTCCTATAATTTGTTTTAGCCCTGTTACTTTCAGTCGCTGTCACTACAGCTAAATGTAACATTCGTGTCGCAGTGACAAGAAATATTCCCCACCCCTATTCATTTGCGCGAAAATATTTCAAACGTGCTATATGTAAATTATATGTAATTATTAACCACACATTTTGAATATATAATTAAAATTGTATTGTATCAGAATAACATGACTGCAGACGCAACATACTGGCGCAGTTAAACTGATACTCTTCGGCAGTGTACTCATTTACAGTAGGTACTTGATACAAGTGTGTGTCAGATACAAAGTAGCAAAGTTGATAATCTGTGACCCACCTCTAAGTGATGAAAGGAGTGACACAAATTTGTACCTGCAACATGTCACGACCAGCGACACAAAAATTACAGGTCCAAGTCGCAGCGACATAGTCAGCGCGATATTGTTCTGTAGCTTCCAATTACCTAATGCACAATTTTTTCACATCGCTAGTAATTTATGGTTGTCCTCTATATACGGAACAAACTCTAACATTTTGGTAGGACATGTAGTTCGAATATCACTTGTTCATTCAATTATTTTTATTATAATTTTTTGTTTCAATGATAACGAAATTAATTATTTTGTTGTCAACATTTTTACATCATGATCTGCCTTTTAATCGGCTCTTTAAATATAAAGTTTACATTATTCTTTCTTGAAGTTTAAATTCGGAAAAACTTAAAATTTTGGCAAACACTAACATTTTTTATATTTATATATAGGCATTTAATTTTGAAAATATTGGAAAAGTTCATTGTTAATTCTGAGCATCTCGCTTCATATAATCAACTAGCAACACAAACAAAAATTGGTTTCGGTTGCAATAGCAGGCCATAGTATAGTAATTATTGCCTATTTTACTTGCTTTCAGTAAATTGTACTTCATGTGGTGTCGCGGTTTGGCAAGACAAAGTGATGAAAAATATTTATTTCGAATTCACATCTTATTTATTCCCAACAAAGCGACTGGCACTGCTCGTGTCGCGTGTCGTGTAGTATCAGATCGCGCCGCCATGGCTCGCCTTGCGAGCAGCGACGTACTATCCTGCTCCGGCGACAGACGGGTGCTTGGAGTGTTTTGGAAAATTTGGCATGGTTGCAGCAACACTGCTCCGCTGTCGCAGGAATTGACTTGGCCCTGTTACTTTCAGTTGTGGTCGTTACAGCGACACGCAACATTGGTGTCGCTGTGACAGAAGTCGGCCAGATGTACTGTCGTATTTTTGAGCAGGTTATAAAGAATACCTATATGAAAGCCAACTTTGAAAGCTACCACAAACGATGTGTGCTGGATTTACATGGGCGCGACAGGTGCGACGCAATGGAAGTAATGCCGTTGCGGACGCGACAATTTTCAATAAATGAATGTATTTTCTTGCTGCAAGAGTGGTGGCAATGTTCAGTTGGTGACATTTGTAATAACATGTGAAGATAGTAAATACAATTGAGACACTGTTTATTTTGTGAAGATAGGTGTCGTTTACTTTTACNTGTAATAACATGTGAAGATAGTAAATACAATTGAGACACTGTTTATTTTGTGAAGATAGGTGTCGTTTACTTTTATATAAAACATAGTTAGGCCCATACAATTTTTTCCAAAACTACAAAACATTAATATTCATGTGATTGTTTATGTTGTAAGTTATTCTTCTTCATTCATTCAAACACAAAGATGGCCTTCCTTACATTTTCATATTTTCAGCCACGAGTGGTCAAAAGATTGTTTCTGGTATCGCANCAAACACAAAGATGGCCTTCCTTACATTTTCATATTTTCAGCCACGAGTGGTCAAAAGATTGTTTCTGGTATCGCACCACAGCGTACAATTTTAGGTCACGCCACTCCTGTCGCGTGGCATCTGTTGTATCGCGCCTGTCTCACCAATGTAAATCCAGCATTGGTGTGTAAATGTGTATGTCGTTTTTGTTTTTATTGACCGTGTTTATATAAAATTTATAAATTTGTTGTAAAGCACAATCGTAAATTCAGTCACCAATAAGTTACTACATATACATTTCAGTATTTAAATTATTTATATAAGGCTTCCAAAACTATCCTCTTCCACGTAATCTTGGAATACCTCGTAAAACACGCAACAGAAAAATGTCTTCTACAATTGAAGGCCATGTTATTACCTAAAATACTATTAAATTGTGGTTTATTTAGATTCGTGTTTCGACAAAGTCAAAGTGATTGCAAAGCATTCAAATTCTTAACAATAATTTCCAGTAGAGCAACTGACACTGTTTGTGTCGCATGTCACTGTGTAAAGTCATAAGTCACCGCTGTGACAGTGACAGGCAGCGCCGGCAACTTGGAGCACTTTGTTGGAGCGAGAGTAAGTGGCGCGGTGCAGCGATGCCACTGCCTGTCATGTGTTTATGCCCTATTATTTTCAGTCGCTACAGCGACATATGACATTCATGTTGCAGTGATAAAGTCTCAGTGACAGCAAATATTCCCCATCCCTAGATTATTCGTAAGGTAGGATTTACAAAACCCATCGCGTCCACCAGTCCGCCATTCGTCTGTCAATCACGTGATCAGATGTGGACATTAGTTCTACCCATGCGTCCGTCAAAACTTTGGCAAGCTTTAACTTTAGATGGACGGACAGATGAAATTACAGCCTTCTTAACTTTTTACCCATTCATCCCGAGTTATTTAAAAGGCGGTGTATTGTGTGCAGTGTTTTGTTTGTGCAATCTTTTGTTTTCANTTACCCATTCATCCCGAGTTATTTAAAAGGCGGTGTATTGTGTGCAGTGTTTTGTTTGTGCAATCTTTTGTTTTCATATGTTTGTTTATATAGCTGTAAAATTAAATTACATTACATTTTTCCTGAAGATGTATTGATAATTACGTTTGAAAACATGAATTCCTACTTTGGGACGGTAAACGTAATAAAATTATGCTTCATATGATACAAAAATAAACTTGGGTAAATTTTTTATTTTATTTTAAACCATTTTGTTTGTATTAGTTTGCAGCAATGAACTGACGATGGACATGCGAAGACAGGTTGTAAATCGTTCGGNTAAACCATTTTGTTTGTATTAGTTTGCAGCAATGAACTGACGATGGACATGCGAAGACAGGTTGTAAATCGTTCGGCTGGGAGACGAACGGATGGATGACAAATGTGGAGGGCTATTGTAAATCCGGCGTAACATGGATGGAAATAATTAAACCCCAAATGATTTTCCCCCTCGAAACATACATTTATTTGAACAGAATCTGAAAGTATGTGCAAAGAGGAATTCAATGATATGGCATAAGCTTATGCAATGGAAAGTAACACGGAAATGCCAAGAAATAAATTGCAAATATGATTAACTGGGCCGGAAGCATGTGGCAGTGAACCTATACTCACAGCTGTAAGCAAGCAAGACGCACTGTGACTCATCTGGGCAGGACTGCTTTCTAATAGCAGTGTGGCACCAGTCCCCATAATCTGTTATGGTAAGTGGTATTGCAATGTGTGGGTTACGTATGCAATTAAGTTCACAAATGAGGAAAAACTGAACACTCTACTTATTTATGGTGAGTGTGGCAGAAATGCCAAGTAAGCCATCCCAATTTATGGTGAAAGATATCCTAATCGGACGCCCATCTCACAGCAAACGATAGAAGAATTTGCACATGTCTCTTGTCACATGGTGAATGGAATTCCACACCGTGAGTGCTACGAAAGACTGCTATGAGCGAGATGCATCAACACGATGTGTTGGCACATGTCGATGCAATCCCACACATGGGTACACAAGAACTTCCAAGCTTTTAGGAATAAGTAAAACAAGTGTGTTAGGTACGGACAGAGATGGTCNACGGTCAGAGATGGCCGATAGATCGCAGTCTGGTACTTTGTCACAGATTTTTCGTTATCAAAGATGTAATGTTGTCACAAATATATCTGTGACAAGGTCAATAAAATATCTGTGACTCAGATTCCGCATAATGACAAGTTTCACAGAATTTTGAAATGAACTGTGACAAGCGAAGCTGCTTGTCACAGTTTATTTATGCTGTCTGTGATATGTCGCAGCATCACAGCTAGCCTTGCAAGTTTACGAAGAGATGGCGGCCGAATGCTTTTAAGCAAACTATGCAATAATTAACCATAGCTTCTGATTAAAACAGTAGTAAATGTCTCCAAGTGGATACCTTAAGTTTTACTTTTATTATGTTTTACTACGATGTACTGTTTTTTTAATACTTAATCCACAAAGTATTGGTTGCTAATAAAATACAGTACTATAATTTTAATATATTCATTATATTTAGTGCCTCCTGCAGTTTTAAATAGTCGTGGGAGTAACACAATCCACCAGAGTAATGTGCCAGCCCCCTCCATCTTATAATATTCTCTATCTACTGATAAAGAGCATGACTTCCATCCATCTGTCTCCTGTAGCATTTTGAGGCTTAGCTCTGACACTAAATAATCCCCAGTCCCAACAGCAGGCTCACATAACACTTAGTTTAAGAGCAAGTTACGAAAGTGGTTTTAATTAGGGTTAGAAGCAGCACCTGTACTTCATTAATTCACATAGTATTAGACAGACAGAGTGCCACGTAAATTNTTTAATTAGGGTTAGAAGCAGCACCTGTACTTCATTAATTCACATAGTATTAGACAGACAGAGTGCCACGTAAATTGTCGTCCACATAAAATTATCACCTATTATAGTGTGCATATAAGACAAACCACGAGTGTTTTATTTACTTTACTCCTCGGGGTACTCAGAGCACTGTGCCCTATTGCAGCAGTAACAAGTGTAAGTAAGGCAAGCGAGGTGGCCGACAACCTCGCAAGCATAGATAGTGAAACCATTAGTTATGTTCAATTATTGGTATGTTCATCCTTCATAAGCAGTGCAGTTTGAAAGAGGACTCCGGGTAGGGGGAGGGGGGCCTATCGACAGAACGACCTTCACTAACTCATTCTCACTGAGTTATGGTGCTGGGCAATTTCACCTTTTTTCACCATAACCTGGTAAGCTGCATAATGTGGGGACCCACATCATCATCCCTGGAACCCCCTACATTTCAACTGTATAGATGGTTAGTGTGCACACATATTTAATTACATAGGCTTCTATCCAGCGATTGTGCAAGTCCATCATAACAATAATAATTCGTTTATTGCAAGTGTTTATTGCAAGTGGGTACTGTCCCATGCCATCAAGAGCAATATCTTTAAATAGTTAACTTGGTTTTCGTGGGATCTGCTGTTCTATCCCATCCCTTTTATGACTTTTTGAGTTGACATTCTCTGCAAGCATACATGTTTTTATTCACATCCACAGCAAGCTCTGGCAAGGGGTAGTGATCTGCCACATGTCGCTGTGTCTGTTCCGCACCTAGTATGGCCCGTGTTGCATGGTCGTGGGTAAACCTGAACACGTGCTTCTGTGCTTCTGTGGTCACATACATTTTCATACATCCGAACCAGGGTATTTGGCCTGTAATACTTCGTCCAATATGAGCACATTCTCCTTAATTCCCTTAGCACATTCCATGACCAGTCTGTTTGCTGNGCCTGTAATACTTCGTCCAATATGAGCACATTCTCCTTAATTCCCTTAGCACATTCCATGACCAGTCTGTTTGCTGCCAGTAAAGTCTCATGCATTGTATGTACATAACGATTGACGTCCCTTTGAGTGGAAGGGCGATGTTGCATGAGGGGGTGTTTGCTGTCATGTTGCTCAGCTGTAGTGGANCCTGTAATACTTCGTCCAATATGAGCACATTCTCCTTAATTCCCTTAGCACATTCCATGACCAGTCTGTTTGCTGACAGTAAAGTCTCATGTACATAATGNCCGTGTTGCATGGTCGTGGGTAAACCTGAACACGTGCTTCTGTGCTTCTGTGGTCACATACATTTTCATACATCCGAACCAGGGTATTTGGCCTGTAATACTTCGTCCAATATGAGCACATTCTCCTTAATTCCCTTAGCACATTCCATGACCAGTCTGTTTGCTGACAGTAAAGTCTCATGTACATAATGATTGACGTCCCTTTGAGTGGAAGGGCGATGTTGCATGAGGGGGTGTTTGCTGTCATGTTGCTCAGCTGTAGTGGAAGGAGAGTAGCTACACCCGCCTGGTTATTTACTGCAAGCAGGTGTTTTTGCCGCTCGGGGAGGAACATGATGTTACTGTCATAGTTTTTAGCACTTCGCTCTCATCTGGGTCATGTGACAGCATATCAGGAAGTCCATTCTCTCGCCCTGGTACTTGCTCTACAATAAAGTCAAATTATTGCTGCAGGAGTACCCACATGACGAGTTTTGCCCTATGGCCCTGTATGCTGTCTAACCACATAAAACATTTATCAGTGTGCAGGGTAAATTGCCTTTCTGCTAGGCGTGAGCAGTGCCGATGTAAAACCCATCCGATGGCTAAGCATTCAAGCTTGTTATACTGGTACTGCTGTTCAATGTCCCCGAAATTCGCACTACCATATCACATGATCAGTTTCCACCTGTGGCCGTCTAGCTGGTAAATAACCACGATAGGACCTACTAGGCTGGCATCCATCTGGACGAAAATATGTCCAGTAGGGTAGACTCGTGACAGTACACGACACTGTTGAAATTGTGCTTTTAGCACATCAAAGCCTGTTGTGCTGGCTTGTTCCATCTGTATTTGTATTTTGGCGATAACAACTCTGTCATGAGAATGGCGATTTCGGAACACCTGGGAATTTAACTACATAGCCAATTTGCAAACCCTAAAAACCTCTGTAGTTGTTTGCAAGTGGTTAGTGGTTCGGCCCTGGCTATATTACATAAATATACCTAGTATGCATAGTTTCCCTTTGCTGACACTACATGGCCCATGAAATCTAGGGCGGTGTGCCTCATGTGGTATATAGCAGACGACACAATCAGTTGGTGAGTAGCAACCCGCTCTAGTACAAGACACAGATGATGGATATGTTCATCCTAGGATTTCGACGAAATTATAATATTGTCCAAGTTTGCTGTAATACACTCTCCGATAAAACATGCAAGTGTTCTGGACACCATACCATGAAAACTAGAGTGTGCACATTTTAGTCCGAAGGATATTACACAGAATTGAAACCGTCTTCTACCAGGTCTGGTGAATGCCAATTTTTATTTATCAACTGGGTGGATGGATACTTGCCAATATCCTGAGCGGAGATCTAGCATTGTAAAACCTTATGTATCATGTAAACTGGCTAGCTCTTCATCCACACTGATCTGAGGGGGTGGAACATATCGGTTACAAGATTTAAAGAATGAAAACTTACACAAAAACATACACCTTTATCTTTCCTTGGGACGAGTACTATATGCAAATTGTACCTACCGTATGCTGGCTCGATGACACCCTCACTCAACATTTACTCTTCTTGTTACCCGTTTACCCTCTGCTCTTCAAAACCATACCTTGTGGTCCTGTGTACACGAGCGCACTGTCCACAGTTGGAATGGCGTAATCGGCTGCTGTTGTAGCATGACTCANCCTTGTGGTCCTGTGTACACGAGCGCGCTGTCCACAGTTGGAATGGCATAATCGGCTGCTGTTGTAGCATGACTCAAGACAGAAAACGAGAACACGTCTTTGCATTTGAACAACACTCGTTGCACTGCATTACAGCACTCTCTGGGTGCCCCATTTTTCAAGGTTCTCAAAACGAATACGTTTGCTTACCTTATTGACTCATGTGTCGAAAAAATATATTATATGCCGTTCACTGGTGCCAACATGCAGTCACCATGCGAGCAGTGTCTTGGCA
Organism: Clitarchus hookeri; assembly: GCA_002778355.1. NCBI lineage: Eukaryota > Metazoa > Arthropoda > Insecta > Phasmatodea > Phasmatidae > Clitarchus > Clitarchus hookeri. Next base: position 420,891 of record NQII01000724.1, read on the forward strand.
CTTGTGCAGTTTTTCCCTGTTGACAAGAACCCACTTGGCCGGTGACAAACACACACATTCCACACAGCTCGATTTCAGGACAGCTGACAGTGGCGAGAGTAATGTATCATGATGTGCCAAGGCGGGTAGCAGACATGTGTTACAGCAACTTCCGAGGTGGGTGTGCCACAGGGCGTCAGGATGCGCACAGGTGGCATCTGTGCGATGGAAGCTGCTACGCACACTACACACACTATAGCTGGGATGCCGAAAACAGTGAACACAGACACCAAAGGTGGAGTTGGAGCCAATGTCTTAAGGCAGGTCGTGTGTGGTGGGGGCGGCATCGTGGCACAGAGCGTTGGGACATCAGTTAGAGTGGCTTAGCCAGATCTGTTCTACCCCGCATCACAGCAACACTCGAGGCAGGCTTCTGGATTCAGATTTTGGAGTAGGTGGTGTGTTTATTATGTAATCTCCCTGCGGAGATGGTATCGTGGCATCTGAAGACTGGGCTTGTGCTGCACTATCACTGTGTTCGATTAGTGCAGTCTCTGGCAAGGCAACAATCACTGTTCAGATTTTTGTTGTGGGCGAATATCAGCACTATTTATCGCATGCTAGCAGGCAAGAACACCTTAAATTCCCCAAGTCCCTCCGNTTGTTGTGGGCGAATATCAGCACTATTTATCGCATGCTAGCAGGCAAGAACACCTTAAATTCCCCAAGTCCCTCCGTGTTTCGAGTACGCCTTGCCCACACTCATGGTACCATCATACTGCCTCGGGTGAAACAGATTGTGTGTGTATGACTTGGTCCTGGGCACTGTCAGCTGTGGCCAAATGGGTTATGTCGTCCTGTAAGGACAGTTGGTTGACAAGGTGGGCCCGCATCTTCATTGAAATTGGTGACATATCCTATACAGGATTTTATGACATGTATTTTAATTAAACTGTTATTTCAAAAACCAACCAAGTCCATGTTTTTCCCAAATTGGTTTTNTTGTTGTGGGCGAATATCAGCACTATTTATCGCATGCTAGCAGGCAAGAACACCTTAAATTCCCCAAGTCCCTCCATGTTTCGAGTACGCCTTGCCCACACTCATGGTACCATCATACTGCATCGGGTGAAACAGATTGTGTGTGTATGACTTGGTCCTGGGTACTGTCAGCTGTGGCCAAATGGGTTATGTCGTCCTGTAAGGACAGTTGGTTGACAAGGTGGGCCCGCATCTTCATTGAAATTGGTGACATATCCTATACATGATTTTATGACATGTATTTTAATTAAACTGTAATTTCAAAAACCAACCAAGTCCATGTTTTTCCCAAATTGGTTTTATCGTGGGAAGTTGTAGTATGAAGCAGGCCACATCTAACGACATGACAAAATACTCAACTTTCCTTTTTGATGCTGTGTAAAATGCTATCTGAACATCGTAGTGATTTCAAAAGAATCCCAAGTCCAAGACTTGGGATGTTCTTTAAGTCACCATCTCAACATCCTGATTGCTTGCATATGTTGCAATGTGGCCAATATTGTGGCTGCTTCTTCATGTGCCCAGCCGAGTTGATGTGTTTATTTATACTTAGGTTTTTTCACGGTCCCAATATTCCAGATAAAAAAAAAAATAGAAATACTGTACAAAATTCACGATGATAAGATATAGATTGTTTTCATTGTTAAGTGTTGTTTGTTTATGAGAAAATTCGTTATTCACCAATAATTACAGGGAAATAGTAACTTCATTTTTTCCCGCCTACACTAGGGCTGTAGTCGTTGTTTCTACATCCCTAATTCGGACAGTGATGGTCACTTCTCCGAAGGTTTGCCCTGTATGTAGGTGTGTGGCTAGATGTATGGTTTTTTTTGTTGGCCTTATCGCTTTCTCATTAACGAACCCTGTTCTCACGAAGTTGTGTGATGCTGCTCTGTCCACTAGTGCTAAACACTGGATGTTATTTAAGGTGACTGGTATCCTGATCATCCTGTGTAGGCTCTTGATTATCTGCTGTAGTACAATTTGTTGTGGAGTGGGTTTTGCTCCGGCTTTAGATTGATGTGTCGTTTTCTGTTGATGTTTTGGACTGGGGCGGTGAGCATACGGCACGCCTACCTCGCCAGCTGGTTTCACACTGGTGATTTCCTGTTGTTTACATTCTGTTGCATTCGACTTTTGAGGTTAGGGCTCTCGCTATGCTCGAGTGCCTCATCGGGCTGTGTGGTCGGCTGCTGTGTTCACTGCCCTAATGGAAGGGGCATGGCGTCGTTGACTGTGNGAGTGCCTCATCGGGCTGTGTGGTCGGCTGCTGTGTTCACTGCCCTAATGGAAGGGGCATGGCGTCGTTGACTGTGGTACATCCGCGCACTGTTCGTACCCGAAACGTCCCGCAGTGTTACTGACAATGTCCCGTTTGGTTGTTCGCACAGTTCGTACACACTCGTCGCACTGAATTCTGCCATGGTTGTCTGTGGTCACATTATGTTCTCTTGAAGCACTCTGTGTGGTAATTCTGGCTACAAATTACGTACGATATCGTTCCGTCACATACTCCTGTGCATACGATGTGCTTCGCGCACCGTCGGTTGCGAAATATATTTAAATTGTATTTTCTAAAATTTGTTCAATTGGGTTTCAGTGAAAAAATGTTTCTTGTGGCTGCTCATATTTGCACTAGCACGTGTGGCTGTAGATGCTGAAGTTGTCTCGGAAAACTCGTGGTTTGCTACACACTGTACATAATGACGCTCGTTTGCCATTCAAGATGCTGCTCACTGCATTTTCTATTAGCTTACTGTTATTTATTTGAATATTTTGCGCGATTCGTCACGTGTTCGCTAATTCCCCACATGGACATTTATTTGCTAGAAATGGATTTCGTTCCTTCGTTGTTCACACTCATTTAAGGCACAAAGTTTGTGATTTACCATTAGTCGTGGTCCAATTTAATTTGCAAGTATTACGTCTTATATCGGCCACATGGCTCATCGCAGAATTCATGGCGGCTGGTATTACTATGATGCGTATCTCCGAATTGATTCTACAGTCCACCTGGTCGATTTTCTCGTTGCCATTATAAGGGCGTTGGGGTGGTGGCCGCTTCCCAAGCGTGTCTAGATGTTGCATCACTTCTATCTTCCCTGTTTTAATTTTTATTCTTTCCTGTTGAAAGGGTTTTTATGGTGACTATACCGTTTTCCTTTCTCTTCTAGTATAGTAGTTTAGCTATAAGTACACTTAGGGAGGTTTTCATTGCCAAAATCTGGCCATGGGAGCCCAATCTCTCTCTCTGCCTAGATGCATGTCTCCTTGCATGATTCTCCTTTCCTTGTAGGTGTATGGGGCTTAGCCCTGAGATGCACTAACTTGCGTCCCTACCACGGGCTCACATAACACTTAGTTTTAGAGTAGGTTAGAAAAAAAATGTGTGAAATTTAACAGGACACCCAAAATCTGCCACANTCACATAACACTTAGTTTTAGAGTAGGTTAGAAAAAAAATGTGTGAAATTTAACAGGACACCCAAAATCTGCCACGTGGTCACACATTTTTAATGATGTTTCAAATTAGGTTGAAAATACCTTGAAAATACATCTGAATATAAAGTTCATGTTATTTATAACGCACTTTACNATGTTTCAAATTAGGTTGAAAATACCTTGAAAATACATCTGAATATAAAGTTCATGTTATTTATAACGCACTTTACTCAATATTTGCTGTTAATTCTTCTGTTAGTCTGTAATGCATGCCTTGGCGAACTGCCCCTAGTTGGTGCACAAATTTGCCGTGATGGCGAGGTTACCAGGGCTGGTTTGATGTTGGATTTTGCCCAGCGCCATAGCTTAAGTCGGTTTAGCTAAAGATGGGGTCGTTCGGTCGACGGCCCAGGGTCCCTGGTGCAATCTTTGTCATTTATTTGCTTGGTTATCACGTACTTACAGTTTNTCGTTCGGTCGACGGCCCAGGGTCCCTGGTGCAATCTTTGTCATTTATTTGCTTGGTTATCACGTACTTACAGTTTCACTCTTTACCTATAATTGTGAAACTCTCGGCTGTCTCGTACGCCTGAACTATATGAATGGAAACAATGGGGATGCTAATAAGGTCGCCCTACAATGACTTCACACTATTTCACTTGTNGCCTGAACTATATGAATGGAAACAATGGGGATGCTAATAAGGTCGCCCTACAATGACTTCACACTATTTCACTTGTTGAGTTGTTTATTCATTGCCCTTGTTACAAATGAATAATGCATGAATGATGTACCATAAATGGCCTAAGCCCTTACGCGGCGAAATCACATGGTTTTATGTTGAAAACGCGATAGCGTTAAAAACTCTCTGACGAGAGTACGGTGGCTCTCCTCTCAGTACATTAAAATAGAATACAAAGGTTCCCATGATTAAGATGATACTATTGCAGTTACGAACATTACAGATTGTATGTCAGCGCTGAGGGCATTGCGGAGCGAGAGACTTACACCGCTGGTCTGGTTCGGTTGCTGAGATGAACTGGGGTGAGAGTTGAGTCGGCTTCCACCACAAGTGGCGCAAAGCCGAAGCCAAGCGGTAAAAGATGAAACACAACATGACATAACACACACAACATCCTGGAACAGGATTAGGTGATGACAAATTATATGCATTAAATGGAAACATAATTACTCTTAAATAGACTAAACTACATCACTGTAAATAAAGATTTTCTCCCTGGCCGTGGCATGCTAGTGTTGTGCGTTCACTGAAATGGCTTTTCAGTATTGCAAAGCAAGCGTAATCGTTCTCTGTCCACTGGTATTTCTGGTTGAGAATATCATATCCATCAGTGGTGCTATAACATCTGCTAAGTCACGGATTTATTCCCTTAGCCGTTTTAACAATTAGAAAATCTTCCTCAATTGTTGGTACGTGTTCGGCACAACGTAATTGACAATGAGTGTCAGTTATTCAAGTGTGGATCGACTGCCATGCTCGTTGACCAGGTGGTTGAGAAAATATATTCAAGTTTTTTAATATGACTCTTTCGGTTGGCACATGTCAGCTTGTTGATAGCTAGACTTTCTAGGTCCAGCNATATTCAAGTTTTTTAATATGACTCTTTCGGTTGGCACATGTCAGCTTGTTGATAGCTAGACTTTCTAGGTCCAGCAACAAATGTTTATTGCAGTCCTTACACATCTCTGACCACACCACAACATCGTCCAAATACGCGAGGGCGAAGTCTANAACAAATGTTTATTGCAGTCCTTACACATCTCTGACCACACCACAACATCGTCCAAATACGCGAGGGCGAAGTCTATACATCCATTGAGAACCTGGGCCATCATGGCCTGAAACGTCGATGGCATGCACTTGATCTGGAAAGACATAGCGAAGAACAGGAACCTGTATCTGCCTGGTGCAGTGAAAGCTGGGAAACTACCAGTACCCTATCTAAATATATTTTCTACGTTCTAAGGAATTATTTGCCATTTGTGAATTTTTTAAATTTAATCACAGTATTGTTTGTGCTATGATTATATTTTTCAATATTGTATTGCAAGTATGTAAACCGCGATTTTTGGGATTAAAATAAAAGTTTTTTTAAGGTTCCAAAAATGCGATTATTCTTAACGATTTATGACTCATATTGCATTCTAAATATTTAAACATGTTATAACTAAACTGTGAAAAGATAGAATATTTTTGTTTGGAAATAANTTATATTTTTCAATATTGTATTGCAAGTATGTAAACCGCGATTTTTGGGATTAAAATAAAAGTTTTTTTAAGGTTCCAAAAATGCGATTATTCTTAACGATTTATGTCTCATATTGCATTCTAAATATTTAAACATGTTATAACTAAACTGTGAAAAGATAGAATATTTTTGTTTGGAAATAANCTCATATTGCATTCTAAATATTTAAACATGTTATAACTAAACTGTGAAAAGATAGAATATTTTTGTTTGGAAATAAGATGTATGTTTCTCAATATGGTACGTCTCATCAGAACTCGTTCATTTCTAAGCTGTTTTATAAAATTACCCACCGTTCTTCGCCATGACATGTACAGCTTTATATTGCCGAAGGTACATAATCTTATGTCAATCTAAACTCGGGATGTTTCACAGTGATTATTTTTTGCGAAGATTTTTTTCCAACAAATACGTAAACATTTAAAATATAGTGCAGCGGTTTAAAGAAGAGATGGCAAGCAAAACATCAGAAATTCAGAAATGTTTGAATGAGAAGGCTGAAGGGAACTCGTTCCGTTTACTTTCAATAAAGGTAAACACTTCAATAGCTTGCCCAACTTGACAAAGGCTATTTTCTTTTCCGTGGTTAGTTTTCAAAAATGTTTCTTGTGTTTGATGTTGTGTGTTAAAGTTGTAATTTTTTATTTTTGCTCTTTTCGTTTTGCGTTTGTGATAAACGTGTGGGCCCAGCCAAAATATCTGTTGGTGTATTTCACAATGGTGCTTCCGAGTGCATTGACACGACCCATGCGGAATAATTGCATAATCATTTCAGAATGAAAACTTTACGTAATTCCGTTGAATAGGTTTCACTTGTGTAAGGCGGCGCCTTATAGTCGGAAATTGTATTTGCTTCGATAATTCTGAAGCCGTTTGCTAAATTATATTCTCTTTGTGGTGTTATTTATTGTGTTGAGGTACGGCTCTTCCGGTATGAGAGTGGAATCAAATACAAATTATTGTTTTATATTTAAATTATTTGTTATAATATGCGTTAGTACTTAAAGAAAGCCTATAATTGTAATTAATACTGACATTTTCGAAAATAAAAGAAAAATTCGTGGAAAATTGCATAATTCAAGTCTACTAATTACACGAACATATCAATACAAACCACAAATATGATATTGAGGAGGGTTATGAAGATCAGGGAAATTGTGGGGAGCAAAGGAAATGATAAAGAATAGAGACTTTTTTGAAGGAGACACAGTAATCCCACAAATGTTATATATGTGTTTTGCTTAGCTTACCTGTTTGATATTTACGAGGGCATAATGATACATTTAGAAGAACCTTGAAAGTAAAGTACGAGGAGTTCGGCCTCTTTGTTTACGTTGGACGCCATGTTGTCTAGCCCTGTAATGCTGTAGTAAAGTAAACAAACTTGAACCGGCAGTCACCTGTGGATTTGTAGATGTTATCGTAGGTTGGTTGGATGGTATATGCAGTACTGTGCGGTTCAAGGCGAGTGGAGTATTGCTGTGCGCATAAGTTGTGACGTCCGAATTCGACCTGTGAATTCTTGTGATTTAAGAATGGAGGGTNGTGGAGTATTGCTGTGCGCATAAGTTGTGACGTCCGAATTCGACCTGTGAATTCTTGTGATTTAAGAATGGAGGGTTTAAGTACTATTGCTTCTGTGCATGATAGTCGTCTATATGGAGGGTGTTACCTGGACGTTAGACAGTTTATTGAATTAACGTTGTTTTGGCCACGATGGTTTGATTATTAAGTAGATCAGGGTGTGTTGTCGAATGAGGTAAGGTGCAACTGATGCGCAACGGTGGTATAATTGACCACGGACAGTGAATTTTTTCGCTGTCAACGGTCAGTTAGGACACGTGTCTGTTAGAAATATAGAAAGGTGCTTTGTAATTTTAGAAAATCTTTTTGGCACTGCACATGGTTTGGAAAAAGGAAATTGTGTAGCGCTGATTTGTAAAATAGCGTTTTTTTATCGTATTATTCCACATCCTCTCAGCAAGTTTATTAGTAGAATGTGTCATATTAGTATGGTTACCGTTGTGGATCGGTCGTCCTTTTGTTGCGAGGTGGTGATTGTGTGGTTTATGCGTGAGACAAGGGATAAAATTTGGGGGTTGGGCTCTTTCGTTGAGATAGATGTGGCTAAATTGGGGAAGCACAAACATAAGTAGTGTCACATTGTCCAGGTGGCAGTGGGTTTTCGGCGTGATCAAGAGACGTACTAATCTTGTATTTCTTGTTCCTGTTGAAAATTGTACGAGCAGGACGCTTTTGAACGTAATCAAATAATTTATAGAGCCTGGAACGACAATTATAAGTGTCTGTGGGCGTGCCTATAATTGTCTTTTACAAGCACGACTATGAGCACCTTCAGGTGATTCATAGCATGAATTTATTTGATTGAGGTATAAGGTATTGAGATNGAGATAGATGTGGCTAAATTGGGGAAGCACAAACATAAGTAGTGTCACATTGTCCAGGTGGCAGTGGGTTTTCGGCAGGATCAAGAGACGTACTAATCTTGTATTTCTTGTTCCTGTTGAAAATCGTACGAGCAGGACGCTTTTGAACGTAATCGAATAATTTATAGAGCCTGGAACGACAATTATAAGTGTCTGTGGGCGTGCCAATAATTGTCTTTTACAAGCACGACTATGAGCACCTCCAGGTGATTCATAGCATGAATTTATTTGATTGAGGTATAAGGTATTGAGATATAAGGTCCTATAAAGGTAGTCCTGACGACTTCCTGTTGGCAACTCAAGAATCAATAGATTATATCAATAGACTTGATGTTTGTTTGTAACTCTTAAAGTTTGTAATATTTTTAATGTCTATGTATTGTTCTTTTTATAAGTGTCTAAATTGCCATACGATAAATAAATAAATTTGATTGAGATACAGGAGCATACACCCAAAGAGTAGAGCATGTGAGGCACGGTCTTCCTTAGTATGGCAGGACGCCTCACTTTGTGGGGTACCTGGTGGAGTTCATGTTTCGCCGCTGGTACCCAGGCGAATGCAAGCGCATTCACTACTTTCTCCTTGGCGCGAGAAAATTGTACCCACCACCTACTTAGGTGATTAAATTCATGTACTTTCGGTATGTTTTATTATGTGTGGTATATGGATATGACAAGTTGTTGCATTTTGTGGTATGTCGTCAAGGGTTTGTGTGTGTGTGTGGATATATATATATATAAAACTGTGTGTGTAGCAATTTTAAATGTAGCAAACCTAACAGAATATAACCTAACTCGTGATATGTAGCACGCAGGTGTTATTTGCACTGCGGCACGACAAAATACAATATTATGTGATGGCAAACAGTACCCCTGTNTATGTAGCACGCAGGTGTTATTTGCACTGCGGCACGACAAAATACAATATTATGTGATGGCAAACAGTACCCCTGTATTTACATTTCGTGTTAGGTAATGTTCGATTAGGTGTTTTTCCATTTAACATATTTACATGAATAAAGGATTTAATGATAAGTTACATAATTTACACATGTTTTACCCCACAATTTCTCTGATCTTTATAGCTTGCCCCACCATCGTATGTATGGTTTGTATTGATTTGTAGTGTGTATTTATTTAAATGTAGCAAACCTAACCAAATTCAACCTAACTTCCCAATATGTAATGCACAGGTGTTTGCACAGCAGCACGACAAAATACGGTATTATGTGGTGACCTACAGTACCCGGGATTTACATATTGTGATGTTAGCTAATGTTCGGTTAGGTGTTTTTGCATTTACGTATTTACGCACGAAAATATGACTATAACATACATATTTTACCCCACAATTACTCTGATCTTCATAGCCCTCCCCACTATTGTATTTGTGGTTTGTATTGATAATATGTTAATGCTCCTAGTAATTCGTGTTCTGTGTAATTAGTAGAGTGGACTCGTACCACTTTCAGTAATTTTTTCTTTTGTTTTCGTAAAAGTCGCTATTCTTTACCATTACCGAAGACCTAACCTAACTCAACCTAACTTCACAATATGTGAATACAGGAGGAGAGTGTGCAGACATGAGATAGTGTGTTAGAGAAAGTATAACTATTCTTGCATTGGTTCATCCAACCCTATGATTGACCTATCATGAAGTTAGGTCTGCTACACGACTGGTAGCAAAAGTACGTAAGCCCTTCAATTACCACTCTCACACACAGTACAATTCACTACATTATATACACTTTCCATGCTAAAACTCCAACTGTATTACGTTACTCACCCATTTAAGTGTCAATCATACCTCCTAGGGGTTTAAGCACGACACGTTAACGTCTATTCAATTAGTTGAAACTACACAGACACTAAAATTTCCGTGCAATTATTATATTTTAAAAACACTTCATGTACATAATGGCACAGAAACACTTGTATTTTTGCACAATAATTTGATTTAACACGTCAAACAGAATGAATTGCAATAAAATACGTGTAACAGCACTCGTAAATCACAAACCTCCGCACAGTAAAATTGACACAATACACTGAATTGGCACACATTCCCAGCACATAACTGTAACGTAAACCATAATCAATGCATATTTGTTTACTGTGTCGGTGCATCATNTGGCACACATTCCCAGCACATAACTGTAACGTAAACCATAATCAATGCATATTTGTTTACTGTGTCGGTGCATCATTGGTCACAGAATGTATAGAAATTTATCATGGCGATACGTCTTTTTGTATGATACACTGTATGTATATTTTTTCTACCAGTAATATGTTACATAGTACAATCCTCTCGTGAATATAGACAAGGTAAGCCTTCAGAAATTCAACAGTTACATAATATTCTGACACTGTTTGATTGCAGTGTTTTTTACCTGTATAACCGTAGCGCCTCTGCATAAATATACCCTGTGAATGACTTTTGTAAATTAAGGATTGGTTTCATAAGGTATTCTCACATTTAATATGATTTAGTAACCAGATATAAATATATTGGACATAAATTTTACATGTTTTACCACATAAACACCCCAATCTTCGTAGCCCTTTTCACTATCACATTTTATGGTATATACTGCAAATTACGTGAAGCCCCAATTAAATTTGTATTAATTGATCATATATAACATTTGCAGGTATTTTCAAGATTTTCGGAAGAGTCACTATTCTTTTTATAATTAATACCTAGAGGAGGCCTCGCTTATTCCTGGGATGGTTTCCATTAAGGAAATAAAGTATGTCTGCGAATAAAGGAGTGGCACCAACTCATTTCTTTAAGTACAGTAGTACAAATAAATATGCAAGGCATTGCAAAACTAAAGTAGGATGTCAAATAAAAATAAATTTTTTATATTTGTCATTACATTTTGTAATGTGACATCTAGGTTTTCTGCCTCCAAGGTTAAATATGGTTTTCTAGGCTTGTATATGCTCTTGGGAAATATGTGGTAAATAGTACAGTCTGGATTCCGCTAGGAGGCCAAGGTTGAATTTTCTTAAAGGCTTGTACACAGTTGATGTAAGCACTTTACAAACACAACACATTGTTAAGCATAAGAATTAAGTTCAGTTTGGTTGCACTATCCTTGATACTATTGCTATGCGTCAATATTCAACTAACCAGAAGCTCTAAAGCTTGTACTACATTGTCAAATGAAAAATGTATTTATGAATCAGAGTGTGTGTTGACTCTATTTTGTGGACAGATAAGTATTTTCTTTGGTAATTAATAAGTTTAGGGGCTTTTCTGTAACAATAAAAATAATTCACAGAAAATGGTATATTTCCATTCTACTAATGATGGAGAACACGAATATACTAGGGGCATTAACATCACTGATTAAAGCATTATACACGGGTGGATTGTCTTGGATTGGGGACAATGGGTGAATCACTATTTTACATTTTTAACTAACCTAGGATTGTAGGGTTTTACACTAAACTACGAATGTAGGATTGTAGGGATTTAAAGGAACCGTAAAACACACCAAAAGAATGTAAATTGACTTACCTAGGTAGGGGGCTGGTATAATTCCTCGGATGTTAATAGACGTAAACAAACATATTTTGCAAGTTTTTTAAATATGTTCTACTTATTTTAACATTAAGCCCTCTTGAATATGAACAAGGTAAGCTGTGCAGAACCCATTAATGCAAGTTTTGTTGTTCTAGGATGTTTCGTTCAGAAACGTAAACAAACTGGCTATACTGCTCATTTCACAATTTTGTTCAATTTTCTAAAAATATGTTGTACTTATTTTAAAATTATTTTAAAGCTACGCCCCTAGTATATTCGTGTCCTGCGTGATTAGTAGAGTAGAAATATATCATAATTTTGATTTTTTTTTGTATTTTTCAGAGAAGCCCCTAAACTTAATAATTACAGAGTGTGTTAGTTAGTCTCTATGGCAATTGCAGCCCAGGCTTTCTGACATTGCAAAGTGTGAAGTAAATTTACCTACTTTTCTTCATAACTACTTTCGTATGTTGAAAGAATCCAGTTTTTGTGTTGTAGGCGGTGGTATGGTACAGCAAGTGAAAGTATTATGTGGTTAAATTTTGAATACAATTTTGTGTTTGTAGTGAAAAACAATGCATAAATTTTATCTATGTCATTTTCAATCCCTCTTTATCACCAGTTAAAAGAAAATGGCCCTCTTTGTTGTTTTATTCCATGCATAAGTAGCTACATAAGTACAGTTTCTGTATAATCTTCATACAAATTATAGGTGACATTACTAAATCTCATGTTGAAGTCAAGTACCTCGACTGAACAATACTACAGTTATGTGAAATTTGTTGTGTTGTATTGTATTGTATTGTTTGTCATGATTCTTTATATAAAGTATCATTATTGTTTTGTTAGTGACGTGAACAAATGATAACTGTATTGTCTTTTAACTGTATTTGTATGTAATTATTTCTATGTGAAATTTGTTATGGTTTTTGTAGTGTCTTGACATATATTCCACATCTCTGAGTTTATTGAGCTAAAAGCAGGATCTACGGAACCTAACAAATAAATACACTTATGATTTACCTCAAGGTGGCATGCAATGTGGTACATTGCCCTAATTAGCTTGGGAAACTGTGTGCTTGTTTCAACTAGGGGATGTGTTACAGCATGCTTGTACGAAGTACAAGGCAACCATGTGCTACTTCTCATGTGGCCAAGTTACATGGCAACATTGTTTGAATTTGCAGTTAATATGGATTAGCATTCTTTGGATAGCATAAGTTGAACATGTTGAAAGCTTTAAAAGGCTACTTATTGTGTTTTTAATGCCGGGTAATCATAATGTTGCTAATTTGTACCTGCTAAAATTGTCCCTAATATAAACGTGTTTACAGTAAAGCAGGTATATTGCACGCCAGTTATCTGCGAGCTTGTATTTACTCCACAGGGAAGGCTGACATCACTAACGATTCCTGTAATCCATTAGGCAGAGCACGAGGAGTGGAGGTGTAACCAAACAAATGAGTCTGCCACGTGTAAATAATTACAAACATTGTCTGTGCTGATCACTGTTCACTCATTCCCCTTGAGATTTCTAAAGCCATTCACTGAGTACTGTCAATGAGAGTACGTCACAATTGCCGCTGCTTTCACTAACACTAGCCGAGATAAATTTTATGTGATTTTGTTTCAATTATATTAAAGAAAACAAATTCATACTCTTCAGTCTTTATAGTAACCTTTTCCCAGTTTATTTGCATCCTTGCACAGTAGCTTGCCTAGGTTTGTGTTGGGTTCAAGAGTTTGTATAATTTAGTTTTAGCAGGTCACTTGTGATGCAAGTATTTTTGTGTTGTAGTCGTTGCAAAATTTCCTATTTTTACGTTATAGTACATCTTGGAGCATTTCAGTTTAATGCTGCAATATATAGCATTTAACTTCACAATTACACTTCCTGAGGTAACATTTTGGAACATGCTTCTCTAGTCTATTTTTTGTACCTGCCTTCTTACTGTCATGATTATAACTCGTATAACCATATCGCTGTATGGCTTATATCATTAAATGTTTTTCTTTTGACTCAGTTGCGAATGAACCACGTAGTATATCACTCCAGAATTTATTTATATTTAGCACATGATATTTTTNTCTTTTGACTCAGTTGCGAATGAACCACGTAGTATATCACTCCAGAATTTATTTATATTTAGCACATGATATTTTTAGCTGCGTAAGTTATATTATTTTTGATTGTCTTACTTCAATTACGTGTTCTTGGGGAATCTCTTATTTTGANTTTTTAGCTGCGTAAGTTATATTATTTTTGATTGTCTTACTTCAATTACGTGTTCTTGGGGAATCTCTTATTTTGAAATTAAAGTAGATGCAACTTAGTTTTCTGTAATGTAAGTGTAAGTTTTCTCTGAATTATTGTTAGTTGCATTTTTAAGATTAATTGTTGATATATTGTACAAGGCATTCAGAGCCTTTTTTTTTTTTTTACACGTATACAATCTGTCTACAGAAAAGGACCTGTTAGACCTATATTCATTACATTGTACATAGCGGCACTTTGTGCAAAGTTAGTCAAATAAGGTGATGATTTACAAATTGTGGTTCATTCTGTCAGTTGCGTAAGTTTAGACAGTTTCACAATTTCTGAGGTGAATAGGAAATTTATGGGAAAGTAAGCTTTCATCTGAAAATGTGTACTGCGGTCCTACCTTGGTATTTGTCTGTGCTAGTACCAGTTCTTTATAGAGTACATTTAAATAATTGATGGAATAAAGGAGCGGTTTCTAAACAGGGTTGGGAATGTTGCTGATGTCATGAGTTGTTTTTGATGCAGTTTGCTATATCAGTAAATTTCACTGCATGTAATTGTTTCTTAGAATTAACAATTGTGTGGTATAAATGATACCTAAGAGATATGTTCTCTCCAATGAAAAGTATGGCAGAACTTACCTTGACAAGAATTTTCATTTCTTCGTGTTTGTGTTGTGTGACTTTTTCAAGTTAGGCTTTTGAAATAAATTTGAGGGCGAGCAAACATCCCAAAAAAATCTCAGTAGCTGGTTGTTTTTTTTCTGTGTGCTGAAATTTTGCCCCATACATTCTCATTATAACTGCAAGTGAAAGCTGAATCAAGTCGTGCTTGCACATCAAGGTTGTGAAAGAGAATTTTTTTTAAAAGTTAAAACTGTTAGAAATTAGATTTTTGTTGATTTCAGGAGGAAAATGGAAGGATGAATTTGAAATTTGTGGATAATTATGTCTTGGAATCCCTTGACCCTGAAATCAAGAAGGAGATCAAGGTAATTTAATTTGCTTTATTTGTGGCAGCTATTTTTTATGGAAATAGTTGTGGCATNAAATCAAGAAGGAGATCAAGGTAATTTAATTTGCTTTATTTGTGGCAGCTATTTTTTATGGAAATAGTTGTGGCAGCAGAAAAATAGTGCTAGGTCCTGTGTCACTGAAATGGTGACCATCTCTAGAAATTATTGGAGTTGGAGAAAGGAGAAAGTTAATAATTTTTAACATTGTTTCCCATTAGAAAGTAGGTTATGACATAATCAAGAGTGAAAAATATCATTTGGAGTAGATTGACTGTAGCAGTAACAGAAAAATATTATACGTCGATAAAATACAGAACTGTGCACAAATGAAATCGCATGAATTGTATAAATTTTAACATTAGGGCCTTGTTGCATAATGAACCGTCTTACTTTTCCTTATGTACTTAGCCACACATGTTTCAGTAACAAATACATGATAATCGGTTAAGTGAGGCATCCATGTGGTTCCTGTAGTGGCATCTCCTGGACTGATTTTGAGGGTATTACTGTCTCAAACGTGATAATCGTAGTACACATGTTGTGGAAGCATGGTGTGGGGCATTGGTTGACAGTTCACAAAATATGTATTTTTAAAGTAATGGTCAACAGGTACCTTGAATTTTCAGCCTCAGTCTGGCAAGAGTTTACTACTACAAATATATTTTGTGTAAATAAATAAGATATGGTTCTTACAAATGCATATAAGGTTTTTTTTTGTTTTTTTTTATTTTAAATTTTTTTGTAATATTCAACATAGCGTTACAATGGTGATGTGTATATTCATAAAATTTTACACTCTTAAATCATATATGTATTAGAATAAATGCTGAGTGCATCATTTTTTGTTAAACACACAGTTATGGTAGGGCAGAGTAAGCTTTATTGGCTATTATCTACAGTAGATGATGAAACCAATTTGCAGCATTNCTGAGTGCATCATTTTTTGTTAAACACACAGTTATGGTAGGGCAGAGTAAGCTTTATTGGCTATTATCTACAGTAGATGATGAAACCAATTTGCAGCATTGGTATACAGTCCTTAAAACACTATTGAAATGTTTTACATAAAAATATAAAATAGTTTTTTGGTAATTATTAGAAAGCGCAGCTTTTCCGAAAACAAAAANTTGAAATGTTTTACATAAAAATATAAAATAGTTTTTTGGTAATTATTAGAAAGCGCAGCTTTTCCGAAAACAAAAAAAAAACTCTGAAAATGGTATCAATCGACTATACTAATCACTAACCAAAAATTTACTAGGGGCATCACAATATTCGCAGTACATATTGCGAAATGCAATTGTGTGGAGGTCAAGGAAATTGTGGGTTAAAATACATAAAAATGTTGTATATTCGTGTAAAAAAATTGGTTTGCCACACTAAATGCAGGAAGACCTAACCTAATGTCACCGAACTTCACCATTGTTGAATCACAACAGGACGTGCGTGTGCGCCAATATGCGATAGCATGTCGACACATACACACATCCTGTTATTACTTTTACGACAAACTCCAAGCTTCACAGATGATCAAGCACTTCGTGCTCCATACCTGTGCTCCATACCTACAAAAAACTGCAGGCATGTATTGAATCACTGTTTTGGGGATTTACTCCCCTGCTGGCACTGAGATTCTGGCTCGGTGCATAGTGTTTGGCTATGCTTGAACAGTATTTTTCAGTGCGAGAGGGCTATGCTTAAATATAATTTACATATGATGACAGTAAAAACTGCAACCAATCTTGAAGTTAGGTATAATTTGGTTAGCTCTACTGCATTCGACACAGCTAGGCGGCAGCAGTACGCAAGCCCTTCAGTTACCACATTAACATACTCTCACAAACAACACACAGTAGAATTCACTACACTCACTTTCCATGCTAAAACTTGACTACAAATTACGTTACTCACCCATGTACGCGATGAATGTAGCTGCTTGGTGATGCATTGCCGATAACTCACGTATAGGACATGTTAACTTTATTCTAATGTGTCTAAACTCTACACACACTTGTATTTCTGCAGAATAATTAAATTTAACATTTCACATGGAAATAATTGCAAAGAAACACTTGTATTTCTGCTCAATAATTAGATTTAACATGTAACGTGGAAATAATCTCAAAGAAATGTGCGTAATAATTCTAGNTTGTATTTCTGCTCAATAATTAGATTTAACATGTAACGTGGAAATAATCTCAAAGAAATGTGCGTAATAATTCTAGTAAATCACAAACCTTTAAATGGTCAAATTCACATTGTACACCTTGTGCAGTTCCGAACAGATGACCAAAATCTTTGCACATTTGTTTCTTGTCTCTTGGCATTGTTTGACGCAGGACAGCGTCCTGCCTTCCAGACTGTTTGCCATGCTGCATCAACCAGCACCAGTGTGACCTCGGTGCACAGTGCAGTGCTCCGTGCAGTGTAGTGTGANTTGTATTTCTGCTCAATAATTAGATTTAACATGTAACGTGGAAATAATCTCAAAGAAATGTGCGTAATAATTCTAATAAATCACAAACCTTTAAATGGTCAAATTCACATTGTACACCTTGTGCAGTTCCGAACAGATGACCAAAATCTTTGCACATTTGTTTCTTGTCTCTTGGCATTGTTTGACGCAGGACAGCTGTTTGCCATGCTGCATCAACCAGCACCAGTGTGACCTCGGTGCACAGTGCAGTGCTCCGTGCAGTGTAGTGTGANCTGTTTGCCATGCTGCATCAACCAGCACCAGTGTGACCTCGGTGCACAGTGCAGTGCTCCGTGCAGTGTAGTGTGAGAGCAGGAGAGTGCAGAGTAGTGCCGTGCAACTTCATAACACCAACCCCCCCCACCGGTGCGGGCGTTGGTATGTTACAACAGACTTGAGACACATTAATTTTAGGACAATTTGAGATCAAATAATTTAAAGCAAAAGAAAGACATACCAGGCGTGTGGACACTCAAAGATGCCCCATGTAAGCGATTCAGTGCTTTAGTTATGTTTATTTGAAAATTAACGTTATTTTCACCTTTCGTGTTTCACCCTCATTTCATGCCATCCACATTTGAATTGTATTTGTTCAGGTGCAGTGTAATATTTCGTATTTATTTATTCATGTTTTATGGAAGGGTTCATGTCCATTTAGTTGTGCAAGTGTTTTAATTCAATAGAAAGTAGTGCAGGGCGAGTCTCTTGCCGCCATAGTCCGCACGCCTCGTGAGCTCGTCAGTCAGTCGCCGTCGGCACACGCCGCGTCGCCTCCGGGTGCTTTCAGGTTTTTTTGCGCCCAATCATCTTTAGCTGTAATAGTCTGATGTAACTTCCTGGAACCTGTTCTTTTCTCCACCCGGAGACGCCACCCTTTCTTCCCTGGAAATAGCATCGCCCGGAGAAGGTAACACACCAGTAATTCATTGTTGTGCACACCTGTGTACTTTTGCAGTTTTGCCTAACTGGTGGGCTGCAGACCAGAACCTGTGCAAAGTTTTCACCTAGAGTGATTTAAAGTTTTTTGCAGAGTAATTACGTGCAAGTTTTCAGACTTTGTGTTTTTCATTTCAAACACTGCCTTCAGCTGTTTCGGGGTCCGGGTCCCCTACAACCCGGTTTCACTGTAATTTCACATAATTTATCTTAATAACCAGCATTCTCAACACCTAGTTTTTATCAGTAAAAGGCGTGTGGGTCAGTCTTAATAGGCCCACTTCATTCTGACGTATCAGGTGTAGGGAACACCTGGTTTTCCTGTCCAGAGGGGCTCATCTAACAATTTTACCGAGGACTGCGCACATCCAGGCAAACGGCCCACCATACCCTGAGATCATCATCAGCGGCAATTGACACTGCCTGCTGACGGTGTCTGGCGCGTAGTCGATTATTCAACTCCAAACCCACTTAACAATGTTTTTTCACCTCCCCTCAAAACTTCCATTTACCCAACACCACCCAGCCAACAGGCGTTCCGTTGGCGCCCTTCCGTGATGCCATTTTCTGCTGAAAACCCTCATTGCTGAAAGTTTTCCTACGCAATTTGACAGGTGTTAAATTGGCACCCAACTTTGTGGCAAATTCTTATTCCAATTATCAGATGTCCTATGCAATTTAACCGGTGTTCTGTTGTTTCACAAAAGTATCATGGCGATACACACAAACTGCACATAAACGCTTTGGAACACCTTTTTGTATGATATACTTTATATATATATATATTTTTTTTTCTACTACGTATGCGTTATGTATACAATCCTCTCGTGAATATCAACAATGCAAGTCTTGAAAAATTCAACAAAATTAAATGATATTCCAACACTGCTTGATTACTGTGGTGTATACTTGTACGTCTTAAGCGTGTCGGCTAAATCGTACCCTGTGATTCACGTATTGTTAATTAAGGTTTGGTTGCTAAAGGTGTTCTTGCATAACATGGTTCAGCAACCCATACAAATATATTTTACATGTTTTACAGCAAAAATACTCAGATCTTCATAGCCCTCCTCACAATCACATTTCATGGTATATACTGCAAATTACGTGATGCCCCCAAGAAATTTGTATTATGTGTGATTATTGTCAGTTTATACCATTTGCAGGTATTAGTTTCCCGTTTTTCAGAAAAGCCCTGATTCTTAATAATTTCTTGCTCATAGGTATATTTTACTCAGAAAGAGTTGCCTGTGGCAAAGTAAACAGTCAGTTTTATCAAGAACACATTTTGTGCTAAAAATAAATGAGAACCAGCAGAAAATGCCACATTATTTTAATACATGACTTGTGTAATCATGAAATGGAAAAGAACTTTGTATGAAAGAAATTAATACACTACTATGATTGCACAAAATGGCTAAACTTTGCCGAACTCCCCCACATTAGCTGATTGAGACCATACATTTTCATTCTTCCTGCTCCACCTTCCATTTCCAATCCCATCTGCACATCAATCAGGATGTTGGCTTTGCCCCCTAGTACAGGTAAGATATGCTTACTGCTTGCAGCCATCATTCTGAGTTCTTTGCCACATGAGTTCTGCGACACATTTATTTTTGAAATGCGATGCTGATGTATAACTTCATTGACATGGCAGCTTCGATAAGTCAAATNCGATGCTGATGTATAACTTCATTGACATGGCAGCTTCGATAAGTCAAATTGTTATCTAACTGCGACTCCCATAATGAACTTCACTAATACAACAGGTGTTTGTTTATAAAGTAGATTACATTTTAAATACAAAATACATGNATATGCTTACTGCTTGCAGCCATCATTCTGAGTTCTTTGCCACATGAGTTCTGCGACACATTTATTTTTGAAATGTGATGCTGATGTATAACTTCATTGACATGGCAGCTTCGATAAGTCAAATTGTTATCTAACTGCTACTCCCATAATGAACTTCACTAATACAACAGGTGTTTGTTTATAAAGTAGATTACATTTTAAATACAAAATACATGNACTCCCATAATGAACTTCACTAATACAACAGGTGTTTGTTTATAAAGTAGATTACATTTTAAATACAAAATACATGAAAAATAACTGACAGTGACTTACTAACACTGCATCAGAAATGATTGTGCTGGAGTACCACAATGTTAAGAAATAAAAAAAGATACAATTTAAATTAAATTCATTAGTTCAGTTTTTCTTTTTAACTAAGATGTCAGGATTTGACAGTAACAGTTTATATAAGAACTTATTTTATTTCTTGTTGAGGAATATTGACTTGCTGCATAAAATGGACTGTCAGTGGCTCTCATATGCAGTTGCATATATTGAAATTGTGTTAATTCTGCTTTTGTGTACTCATAAAATACAAGTAACTCAACTGTTCTACAATACTATTGGTGGATGTGCTTTCTAGGTTTATCACCAAGTAATGAAAGTAAGAAATTTTCTTGGTTGCAACAAAATGTTCAATAAATAAACCAAATCTTCAGAAATAACACTGAGGCACATAAAAACACCAGTCATTGCAATACCTTTAAAATGGTAAATTCATAAAAATATACCAGTAAAATTAAATTAATTGGGCAAGTTATCCAAACACACAACATAAATATAAGTTGGCTATGTAATAATATATCTACATACGAGATAAAAATATGAACTCAGTTTTTTCACTTTACATTAATATGGTGCCTACACAATAACTCAACTTATTCCTACACCTAAGTTGTTTTGGTCCTCATTAGTTGCCAAAAAAGGTCTTATCAGTAAAAAAAATTATCAACTATTTTTACTTATGCTTTAAAAGAAAAATTTTAAACCTGTGGAAAAAAATTGGTTGCTCTATTGAATTGCCTGTTTATTTTTGCTTGATAATGGATAGTATAGTGTAATAAGTTAAAATGCAGTTAAGTTATGCATTTAGTAAGATTTTAACTAAAATTTTATATAAACCATTAATTATCACTAATACCAATGTACTTTATTTAGGGTATCACCTACGTAGGCAACAAAAAGTTGAGCAGACCTTCCTAAAATACTTGTTTATTCAATAAATGCTCAACGTTTTTCAGTGCTGTGTGGTTATGAATGAAATTTGAGAAACACTTCACATCAGAAGAATAGTTTCTGTTTTCTGTTTCAATCTCTATTTTGTATATTAGAAAATGCAAAATAGTTTTGAAAAAAAATTTTGACAAATATTTTATGTATGATGCTTTGGCTCATGTTATTTACTTATTCCCAATATAATGTAAAATAATATAGATTATTGTATATAAATATTTATCTAAAAAGTTGTGCACAAGCATTTCTGCAGGCAGTTCTGCAAACAAAAAAATGTTAACTTGCAGAAATCTGAAGCATGCAAATGTTACCATTATATGTCATTCAAGATGGGACGTTATCTATAGGCATATTGGAGAAGGGAGTCAAAGTGGAATGAGGTGAGGGAGGATGAGAAAGGAAGGCAAAGAATGCCTTCCTTTCTCATCCTGTCTCGTGGGTTTCAGCACAGGTAGGGCTGCATAGTGATACTGAATATTTGAGAAAGAGAGTAAACTGATGAACTGCGTAACAATTTTTAAGTGTGAAAATAAGCTTTACAGTATTCTAGGGTTGTGTAAAAGTGACTTAGTTTCACAAAACNCGTAACAATTTTTAAGTGTGAAAATAAGCTTTACAGTATTCTAGGGTTGTGTAAAAGTGACTTAGTTTCACAAAACAAAAAAGAAAAATATGTTGTTGGACTCCATGAAACTGAAACGAAAAATAATTTTATGAGAACACTGCTTTAACAAATATTTAACGAAAATTTGAAAATTTCATTAAATTTGCCATTAATACATATTGTCAACTAAAGTCTTGCACATAATCAACTGAATTCAATTAAAACTGTGAAATCAAACTTTCCTAGTGTCATTAATGGCAAGCAAATTAATTAAATAAGTAAAAAATATTTTTAACATACTTTACAGTAACACAAAATAGAGCATTTTTTTATTCACATTCACATGGCCATTTGTGCTTAGAATACACATCACAATTAAATTTTCTTTAATTGGTCTGCTGCGTTCGTGATGAAAGCTGATTAATTATTATATAAGTCAGGAATAGGTCATTCTTTGGTTTTAATNCGTAACAATTTTTAAGTGTGAAAATAAGCTTTACAGTATTCTAGGGTTGTGTAAAAGTGACTTAGTTTCACAAAATAAAAAAGAAAAATATGTTGTTGGACTCCATGAAACTGAAACGGAAATGAAAAATAATTTTATGAGAACACTGCTTTAACAAATATTTAACGAAAATTTGAAAATTTCATTAAATTTGCCATTAATACATATTGTCAACTAAATTCTTGCACATAATCAACTGAATTCAATTAAAACTGTGAAATCAAACTTTCCTAGTGTCATTAATGGCAAGCAAATTAATTAAATAAGTAAAAAATATTTTTAACATACTTTACAGTAACACAAAATAGAGCATTTTTTAATTCACATTCACATGGCCATTTGTGCTTAGAATACACATCACAATTAAATGTTCTTTTATTGGTCTGCTGCGTTCGTGATGAAAGCTGATTAATTATTATATAAGTCAGGAATAGGTCATTCTTTGGTTTTAATTTAAATTTTCTTTCTTGTGAGAATTGAGAAAAAGAAATAGCTTGTAAACCTGCCACATTTATTCTGTTCATGTTAAATTAAATTCACATATAATGAAAATAGCATAGTTACAAACCTCTAAATGCTTCTCTTCACACCTGAAGTACATAATCACCAGTTTGATGACGACAAAGCAATATAAACGTGCGCTCCAGTTGCTTGACCCTGAACAGCCTGTGAGGGCTGGCAGCCTTGCAGCCCAGATGCGTACAAAGGGTGAGACACCTCTCCTTTCCTTGCTAGCCTCACTGCGTCCCTGCCGCCGGCGTGCAAATGCACTAGCAAGGTCGGACGGGCTGCCTCCGTCGCAGCCCAGCCACGCCACCCAGCCTAGCACTGTACAAACTACATAAACATGCATTCACATTGCTCAATCGAGGAATCAGCCTTTGATCGTTGGCAGAATAGAAAGTTTGAAGCAATCATGATAAGGTTTCTTTTAAATTGATAGCAGCTGTTACATTAATAGTTTACTATAATTCACAAATAATTTGTAATGTTGGGCGCTACAATTACCAAGCCGACTATAAATTGCCAACTTGCACTCGACTAGCTCAGAGGTGGAACACGAGACTCAGTAAAATGGACGCAGATTAATTAAGAAATAAGTTCAAGTTCCAGAGTATTTTTTCTATACTTTATTTATCAATTTTAGTGACACAGTTCACATACGAAGTTCCGGTATGCAGAGTACGAAACTTTCACAGATAGTCATACACGTGCAAACAGCGCCACAGTCGTTTACAAAGGATTACTTGTCTTAAAAAACTGCCTGGAGAAATGAGAATTGTGGCGACCTCCCACACCGGCGGAGAAATAAAATAGCAAAGTCAAGTTGCCGATGTGGGGGTTTAGCGTCACGCCCGACGCGGCCTAGGCGAGCATTGTACTACGACTGCTTCCGATGACTGCTCAATATCAACTGCCTTACCTGAAGTGACTTGAAGGGCCGCGTCTTTGTGCTGCATATCACCCCCCTTCCCCTCTTCAGAGATAAGGTCCTGGCCACACACGCTCTCTACACGTTATCGAAACTGACACGTTAACGAAACTTCGTTGTACACACTAAAACTGCGCCATCAACATGCAGATAAATGAACATCTTGTACAACAAAACTTATTGACACATTTTGAAAGTATCTAAATAATGTTGACGCTTAACAAAAACTGAAAACAACGATGTTCGAAATGAGAAGGTAAACAGACGCCTGATAAACGTAAAATAGCAAACGTCTGCTGGATAAACAACTATCGCGGAAAAACAAACCACCACGGCTTTAATTTTGAAACCTGATAAAAATATTATGAAGCTTACCAAAGCTAAAGAAAAATGAAACACGTGTCCCGAAAATTAAGAATACTGCGTCATTACAAATTCAGGGGGGAGGCTGCAGCCCTGCAGCCATATAGTAGGAACTGCCACTGAAAGAACAGCATATATTTTCCCTTCATCCTGCACCATTTCTTTTTTCTCCGAGACCAAGACTTGCCTGCACAATGAGCATTATTTAAATACAAAATATTCTCTAATTTCTTTCTTGTCAAATGTGCATGGAGGGTCCATTGACTTTAATGTTCATCTCAGTGCAAACCACATAGCTACATTATTTTCTGCAAAATTTGTAACACCCTGAAATTTACAAGCAAATAACAATTTAAGCACATGAGAACATGAAGAATACAAATATGTAATTGATTAGTCTACGCTTTGTAACTAGTTTCTCCTTTTTGAAGCACACAAAGTGGTTTGGTTTTTTTAAATAGTATTCGAGCAGGTAAATGNAATTGAGAGTTTTTTTTTCTCCATAATTTTAAGCCATGACAAATATCAGAAAGTGTTTTTAATTTTCTTGGTGCAATACATTACTTCATTGTTTTTTAATTAGTATTATCATATAGAACATCAGTGCAACTGATGTATAGTTTTGAAAAAATCCCCAACAGTAAAATGGCTAGCAAATTATTTATAAAAGTTAAAAATCTAAGAGATTTTGAAACACGGTTACTTTAGTTGACCATAGTTTCAATAAGTGCATCATTGGAAGCNTTGACCATAGTTTCAATAAGTGCATCATTGGAAGCTGTTGACTCGACTGCAAGTTGGATTAAATCATTGGAAAGCTGCCCACACATGTCCTTATATACCCTGGCGGACAGGCGAAGAAGGGATAGCAGAGAGGGTTTGTCCAGCTTCTAGAGAAATTACATTTTTATAGAGCTCCCTACTGAAATGCTGGATGTTGTTATGTCTGAATATTCTGCGTAGTTTCTAACATTNCTGTTGACTCGACTGCAAGTTGGATTAAATCATTGGAAAGCTGCCCACACATGTCCTTATATACCCTGGCGGACAAGCGAAGAAGGGATAGCAGAGAGGGTTTGTCCAGCTTCTAGAGAGATTACATTTTTATAGAGCTCCCTACTGAAATGCTGGATGTTGTTATGTCTGAATATTCTGCGTAGTTTCTAACATTNATTACATTTTTATAGAGCTCCCTACTGAAATGCTGGATGTTGTTATGTCTGAATATTCTGCGTAGTTTCTAACATTCAGTTCAAGTTCTACAAAAAGAAGCATTCTTATTATGGATAGTGATATTTAAACACCTGTACTAGTAAGAATGTAATGTCATCAGAATATTACTAATGTAGTATCTGTGACAGAATATTCAATGAAATTGCATTTTAAAATTTAGTATAAAACTTAATGTACCACAAAATTACATTATAATGACATGTTCTGCCAACTAGGGCTGTCATGCCTGGGATAAATGTTTACTATATCATTGAGTTGTGTTCATAAGATTTTATTTTGGGAGGGGCTGAACCTTGCTTTCTGAAGTGAGCAGTTTGCACAATAAGAAAAACACCTTTTCAGACTGTAAAATATATTGTAATTTTAAGAGCACACTAAAGGGAAACTTATTGTAGTTGTTTGTGTCAATTATCAATACATAAATTTCAATTCATTTTTAAGGGTAAATTTTTTTATNGGAAACTTATTGTAGTTGTTTGTGTCAATTATCAATACATAAATTTCAATTCATTTTTAAGGGTAAATTTTTTTATTTTTTGGGAGGAGTTGCAGCCCCTTCAGCTCCGCCCTTGCTTACACACAATATCAGCTCATATAAAATGAATAACGAAATAAAAAAAAAAAAGGATGATACATTGAAAATTTGTGACATACCAAGCTTATGACATGTGGCTAAGTGTGTGGAAGAAAATATCCTTGGCCACTGCCAAGAAGAGGGATGCCTGTCTACTGTGATGTTGAAACCTAGGAATTTATAGGTGTTTAATGCCATGTGCTCAGTAAATACTATAACAATTTTTCGAAGTTTCTGGACATAGCCAGGTTATTCAAGAATGAAGGTCTGAAATAAATGAGCTAATAATAATTACCTGATGTATTTATAAACAATCCAAAAAAATATGTACGATTAATATCTCGACAATAATGGCTGTGACTTGCTTCAACTATTTATATAATTGTCCACAATCTCACAGAAATTAACACAATCAAGCATTTAAAACCAATGTTTTTGTACAGCTTTCTAACTTCTACTGAATTGCTATTAAAAATTATGTATTTGATACCTGACAGTTTCAGTATTTACAATCAAGTCTGTATCCCTCGTCCATTCAGTCCCACCTCATTTCAATCCAGGTATCACCACTATTTTCTGTCCAGAACATTCTGGAGTGTTCTGCATGCTCCTATACACATCCACACACTACTTGTCAGGTAACTTGCCCTCCGCAGCATACTTGCACTCTTGTCCACTGCCCTGTGCACACCCTCATTCTCGCCAGTCCTCTTCAATGGCTCAATCTCCATTCACCATTCTCTGCACTTCATCAGGTTGCTGTCACAGACTGCCGGCCGGAGGCAGTATTTATAGACGTGTGACATACGCCTTTACCCAGAACATTCTTCTCACATTGACTTGCCCTTGCGAGGAGATGAGATGACCAGAAAGTTTGTGGAATAGCCTACAGCTGGGGAGGGACAGGTCGGGCCGTGTGGTAACTCACCCTCCCTGCACCGAGAATGGACGCGCGCGCCCAGTGTGGGAGGAGGGAACGGTCTGCACCTAACAGTACTTTGAAGTGTTATGTTGTGCGAGTTAATGGTTTTGTATGAAATCTCACATAAGTTAATGGTTTCTTGGGAAATGGCTAAAAAAAAATTTTTACAACCTAATTNTAACAGTACTTTGAAGTGTTATGTTGTGCGAGTTAATGGTTTTGTATGAAATCTCACATAAGTTAATGGTTTCTTGAGAAATGGCTAAAAAAAAATTTTTACAACCTAATTTTTTTTTGTGGAATTGGGGCCACATGCCTACATTTGCTGCAATAAAACATTAATTATTCTCACCTTCCATTTTCATTGAAATGTGTAATGTGCAAAATTTGCCACGTTGTAGTGGTAGATGGGAATTATATTTGGATTGTCTAGGAATAAGTGTAGCACATATTGATTTAGTGGGTCCCATTACAGACTGTTCGTGGTTGAGAACTTTTGAAATCCCTGCTGATCTAGTTTTCTTTTCATTCTGTATCCTTTCATCATATTTAAAATATGCTTTGCCATGAGCCTGATGACTATTGTTCATGCATCAGTCAAATGAGAACTGAAATTGTTGGGAACCTAAATGTGTTGCTAATATGCCATTTTGTACTCTGTGTATAAAGCAGAAAAAGCAAACTCGGTTTCCGTAAATTTAAACATTACACTTGCAGTTCCTCACAAAAGGCTGCTGGTTCGGTCAATCTGAACTTGGGTTCCTTTCGAGTGTTCAAATTACACTACTAATGTTATTTTCGTGTAAGCACTATTAGAATGCTTAGTCATATAACTTAAATTTAGGTGACAGTCATGAGCTAAGTCTGAATACAAAGGATTCGTAAAGAAATGTAACAATTTACTGAGGAATTATACATAAATGTTTTCAATTATTGCATTGTATTAAAACTATCGCCATACCTTGGCAGAACAAAGGGAAAGTAAATATATAATTGGCTCATGTAAGCAGTGGTAAAATTTAGCACCAAGCAGATTCTACTCTAAGAGAAAAAGTGATGATGAACTGGATTTTACCAAATTGGGCTCGTTATTTGAATGCTGCTGAAATTTGCACAGGCTTGAGTCTTATGGTGTAAGACTAAATTTGCTTTACATAAAATATAAGAGGGTTTAGAAAATTCACCCTTTTTTAACAGTTTTTTCTCAGGAACATAGAATAGAAACTTTAAGTTACTCTGAAGTTACTTCGAATTACTGCGGTAAGATACTATGATAGCCAGCATAACGCTACATATAAATTACATTTAATTATTTTAGAAAAGTCATGAGTTTGAAACAAAATGTACTCATGTGATTGAAAGATTTATCCTGCCATTTATTGATAAAATTAATTATTTAAAAAAATTCAGGAAATTATGCTGCGTAGAGTATGTACCACCTTAAACAAATTGTTTAAAGGTAGAAGAAAGAAGAAGTGTAATTCTTGCTCTCTGCAATATAGCCTGCTTACATTTCAGAATGTTAAAAATATGGGTTTAGAGTTTAAAAAAGTAAGTGAATTATCATAAAGATTAGGGGATTGAAACAGTGACTAGCATTTATTTAAATGTCTTAAGGCGAGACTCCGTAAATAACCACTAGGCCAAAATTGTTTTTCTTCTAAGATGGGTGTCAAAAATTTGGGTAGTAAAACATTTGCATTTCATTAGAAAATTATGTTGCTAAGAAAAACATAAAGAAAAGAACTAGCAATGCTGCTGTGCTAGTACAAGCCCGTTGCTGCTCATGAATGTGGTGCTGCCAATGCGAGCAGGTGCTCATCGTGAATATTCCAGTGTATAGCAATGAAGTGCTGGGAGCAACGTCACTCAGCAGCATTGCTGAGTTGTGTGTGAAAAGGCTGTAATTCTACGTGAGAGCACATGCAGGCTACCCTAGTCTCAATATTCCATGAACTCGCACAAAGTGGGGTTTTCCTAGTGTCATTTTAAATTAAAGTATTATAAGCTATAGGCTGTTTACTGTAAAGTGAGCACTTTTGAAGCCCTAGTTACTTTTTCCTTTCAGCCATATTTTTTATTCTTTAACCACCTTTTTAAATTAATATTACCATGTAACTAATAAACACACAGAGAGAGAGAGAGAGAGTGTGCGCGCCACCGCACTCAGAAGTTGATGTTTAAAATAAAATATATTTATTGACTATTATTCCAGTTGAAAGGGCTTTCAAAAGTGGTCACTGTACAGTAGCATATAGTAAATTTCCTGCCCAAAAATAAAATTACGATAATCATTCATGGCTATAATGTTGAATGAATNTTTTTATTCTTTAACCACCTTTTTAAATTAATATTACCATGTAACTAATAAACACACAGAGAGAGAGAGAGAGAGAGAGAGTGCGCGCGCGTGTTGTGAGTGCGCGCCACCGCACTCGGAAGTTGATGTTTAAAATAAAATATATTTATTGACTATTATTCCAGATGAAAGGGCTTTCAAAAGTGGTCACTTTACAGTAGCATATAGTAAATTTCCTGCCCAAAAATAAAATTACGATAATCATTCATGGCTATAATGTTGAATGAATNTACAGTAGCATATAGTAAATTTCCTGCCCAAAAATAAAATTACGATAATCATTCATGGCTATAATGTTGAATGAATAAAGCTCACCCAAACTATTGGTGGAGTGGACCTGAACCCCTGTGTAATAGCTAAGTTCTAGTTTAGGTGATGAAACCATGCTGAGTGAAGTCAGTTTGAACATTAGTGGCAAGAGTTGGGGCAGTGAGGACAGTAGCTGCCCACAAGGGACAACTATATGTTATTAAAGTAGCCTTAACAATATATCACCACATTATTCAGGGAAGCGTTGTTCATTTACACCAGGTAACAGCGTGTGTAACAGGAAACTGAGCAGTTTACATGAACGTAGCATGTGGGGGAGCCAAACTGAGAGTACATAGAGGTCAAGTGGACCCTTCAAAAGTGTCCAGTTAGTCTTGGATGTTGAAACTGCTAACTGGAGGGTTGTGAAATGAATTGTGTGGACAGAATTATCCAGCGAGGGCATTAAAATTAATTATAAGTTTTGCCATGTGTGTTGGTTAAGTATAAGTAACAGGATACCCGTAAAAGTCAGAGAAATTTCTGGAAATTTGTTAAAAGACTATTGCTAGCCACCGTGTAATCCCTCAGTGAGTCCCTGTAGTAGCAAAGAGAATAAGTGGAGATTGGCAAGTAATAATTATATCTGATTTATGACAGTAAGTTTGTTTTGGTAGTGAATCTTGTAATTACATATTGGTCCATATGTCTTGCAAATGTTTTAGGTTCATTATGTATTAAAAACAATTTTTTTGTACTGTAGGGGGAAAATTAACCATTTTTGCATTATTTAATGTTTGCTGATGTGTAAAGTAAAGCCCTTAATTTTTTTTAGCAAGAGCCAGAAGACTATGAAGAGTTTGATGAAGTTGAAGATGATCAGGATGATGCCTTGTGTGAAGAATCCGAGAATGTAGCAGCATCCATGGATGACATGGTGTCATCATGCAGTAGCATGTATGATGGCATTTCTATAAAGGATGAGGTGTTTATTGATACATCCGAGGAGGAGTTCTGTGAACAAGATACTGATGCGTAAGTGTACTTTTTTTGCCTACAAGACAACAGCCGCTGTGTTGAATATTTTCAAGCACTTGTCATCTAGGTGATGTCAAAATTTTTTTACTGAGTTAGTGGCTGCTTCTGCTTCGGCTGATAGCTGCTAGAAGCACCTACATACCTTAAGTTAATATAATTTTGTGACACAGGAATAAAAAAACAGTAAGGGTGTCACTCTGTCACAAACATGTGTATCTAGTGCTGGATCACTTCTTAGCACATTGCACTGAACTGGTGTGTTACTTTTTCATCATGCAGCATGCATGCACTTAAATAATTTTGGTTACATAATTATTACAATCATCATTAAAAATAGATTTGTGAAAAATATTTGAATTAAATATAAAACATGAGAGAAAATATTCTCTAATATCTTTTGAATTGTTTCTACTCATATTTATTTCTACATGTATAAGATAAAAAACACTTTGCAGAAAAATATTTGCTAAATCAAATTAAACTTACAGTTGAAAACAATTTATTACAGTGCTTAAATATATATATATATATATATATATATATAGTGCAATCATGTTGTCACATAATACCTTTAATTTTTAAAAAAAAATTTTTTTTCAAAATATAACACTGAAGTGCATCAAAGGTAGTTTATACATATTGATCCTTATAAATATGTAAATGTTTCTACTGCTTTAATATGGTCATTACTATCATACATTCTCACTACCTAATGGCATACACAGAAAATATGGGGGGGTTCTTGTAGAATGTGAAATATTTGTACCCTCTCACTCTTGTGCTCTCATTTGTTTTTGTTGGTGAATTTGCAATGCTTTGACTGGCCTGAGGTAATGAGCATGTACATGTTTTTGCATGATTGTAATGTGGTAGCATGGAAGAGGAGTTGGAATTGTGAAGTTTGTTTGTGATATTTGCCATGGGCAGGTGTGTTAGGGAGAGGATAGTTGGACGTAGAGTGCAACTAGCAAGTATGTTATTGACCACAATGGAAGGGAATTTACGTAACTGGGTACAACATTACAAAACATAATGGCAACACGAAATTGTGTAACACTAATATATGCATGTTTAGCATCAAGGTAAAATTTAGCACAATTCATATTACATCAATTGTCCAAAATTAGACTTAACACTATAATGGCTTAGTTTCAATATCTGCGCATGGTAGTGTAGTTTCATGTAGTTCTGAATTCTTTGCTATAACATAACAACATTGTGTGTGTTAATGAGCTTATTAAAAAAAATTTCCTTCACTCATTTTATGCTTAGTTGTACATGCATATCTTCAATGTTTCACGTGTCTTTTTTGGTTACGAATAAAATCAGGTATATGATTATCAGTTCACTAAAATTAAGAGTAATCACTGTATATAAAAATTATGTTTCATAATTTCGTGCGTGTAGACCACATTGTAAAATTTTATTAGCGGTCTATGATGTGTTAATCTTTGGCCTCACAACACAATAGAAAGTTCATAATAGAAAACTTTTATTGCACAATTTTTTTTTCCCGCAATTTTATTTAATTGAGAAGTATTTTTACACTGGAGCATTGCCAACTGTTGTCACAATGTGTGCGCTTGTGCAGAGTTTTGCATTGAAGCAGAAGGTAATAACCATCACAAGGAATAGTCTTAATAACAATCATGAAAATTCTATCTGAACCTTGGCACAATGACACACCTGCAGAAGTAAATGACTGCTGGTTTTGTATAACATGGTACCTGCTGGTGTCAGCAGGAGCTATGGACTGTGAAAACCCACGGGACTACAGATTGACAGTTTTGGGCACTAGCTGATTGTCTGCAGACAGAGAAGCAAAACTTAGTGTGCGTCTTTCCTGTTCACGTAATTATAACAATCAACCTGCTCCCTTGCTGGCAACAAGTGATAAACTTTCCCTGTTAATCAGCTGTAAAACACATTACACCAGTAAGCTAGAAAAATTAATTAAACCCCCACATTGGTATATACACACTTGCACTGCTGGCCACAACTGCTAATGATTTTATGTGCGGATTTCATAGGATGAGGTATGCTACACTAAATAGCGTTGAGCCCCACGTCCGGGCGCCAAATTAACTTGACGCTACGCCACTGTGGAAGACATGGTGGCTTATAGTGTCGTAGTTAATGCCTCCAGGCACAGACTATGATGCCTGAAGGTTAAGGGGTTTGCAATAATGTAGTCGGTTGCTGTTTCATTTTGAAGGACGAATATATTGTCTGGAGTTTAAACCAAAACTACATACATTAACACTTAAGAGGTGTGGTACCTAATTTGACTACTCGTATTAACTGTTTCCGACTTCGTGGTGTAGGGGGGCTTCTCTGGACGGCGTACTGTATACTTATCTCAGCTGTGGATGCTGGTATGATGTCAGCGGGGGGTGAGTTCCGGCGGTGTGGGGCGGCCTTGGAAACAGGCCAGCACTAGGTGTCATCTCACTGTGGTTGCTGCTCTACTGCCCCACTGACGTGGCCGAGGGTCCAATGTGCCCCCTGCCTCCTCGGCGCGGTTGACTTCTCTTTGCGCGGCGATATTCAACTGATTGCCCTCTCGAACTAACGTCTCTGGGCGGTAATAATTGACTGACCCCCAGCCCCACTTCTCTCGTAAAGGGGTTTTTATGCAGGCCAGCCTCCCTCCTTAAGTGTCGGCACGTGTCTCTATTATTGGGGGGAGGGGGTGAGGTGGAAGAAAGCAGAACAATGCCTTTCAAAACACGTGCCCTGGTTCCTGAAGAAGGTTGGAGGGGGGGGGGC
>NQII01000724.1:454564-544400 GCA_002778355.1 Clitarchus hookeri
TATCCAGCTCGTCAGCTGTTTCTTCCGCGGTGCGTGTTTTCTGAATTTAGGGGAACTGCGTTTCTATATCTCGTGAAACCTCTGCGCTCAACAGATCTCACGGGCTTGCTAGAGGCGTAGGGGGAGAAGGGAGGTGGGGGGTGTCATGGCTATGCATCCGCGACACGTGCCCGGCTTGGCAGCACGTGTTGGCCTCTGCATGACCTTCCTCTGCGGGTACGACGGCTGCCACGTGTCTCTCTAAGCCCCTATACTGGTTTCACTGGTGGGGGGAAGGGGGGTTGTGGGACAGCGCCGTTCTAACACTCCTAATGCGTCACACATCAAGGATTTCAAGTAAATAAAATCTGTAATCAAAGATGTAGAAGATTTGGTAATAAGGATATTATTTTGAATATTACACTGTTAATTGTTTTCAATGTTTCAGGCGAAGTAACATGTTGGTGCAACATCTTCTCACGCCACCAAGGGAGGAGTTCACACTTGATGAAGTGACACATTCAGAAATGCTGAAGAAGGCAAAGAAGAACAGCCACAGTCTTCTTGTCAGCTTGCTGAATGCAGGTGTCCTCCATCCTGGGACTCCGCCTGAGAGTCCACCCGACAAACGTGCAGTCAACTCACTGGAGAGCCAGTCTGACATGTGCTTATCCAGCCTGCTGGAGAGCCAGTCCGACAAGCGCTTATCCAGCCTGCTGGAGAGCCAGTCCGACAAGCGCTTATCCAGCCTGCTGGAGAGCCAGTCCGACAAGCGCTTATCCAGCCTGCTGGAGAGCCAGCTGGACAAGCGACCATCCACCCTGCCGGAAAGTCAGCATGACAAGCGCTCACCTAACCGGGATGAGAACCCATCTGACAAGCGCTCATCTAATCTGGGTGTGAACCCATCTGACAAGTGCTCACCCAACCTAGTGGAGAGTCCACCTGACAGGCGCTTAGCTAATCCACCAGAGAGAACTTACCGTGGTGACCCACATGTCATCGTTAACCGCAGCAAGCATCGTCATAAAGATGAACAACAGCCGCTGGATCTGACACTCGGCACTGGTAAGACCCGTAAGCGACTATGCAATGAGGAGGTTGAGGACTACGACTGTGCTGCAACGCCTAACAAGGTTGGTGTCTATGTTGTTGATACTGGTCTTCACTCTCTTATATCCAGCAGTCGTGCTCTGCTCTCGCTCTTCAATGAACATAGAACCAATCAACCACAGCCACAACAGCAATATCCAGTCATTGTATTGCCGGATGGGGAGACTGATCCTAAGGGCCTTGAGCAGGCTCTGTCAGATGATGTTCTGCTATCTATGTCGATGCGTGAGCTTAACCGGAAACTGCGTGTATTGCCACGGGAAGAAATTTTGCGCATCAAGCAGAAGCGGCGCATGTTGAAGAACCGCTGCTATGCTCAGACGTGCCGCAGCCGCAGGCAGCAGCAACGCTGTGAGCTGGAGGCAACCATCCAGGATCTTCAGAGCGAACTTCGTGGGGTAAAGATGGAGCTGGCAAGAGTCGTAAGAGAGTTGAATGTGTATAAAAAAGGTCATGTTCCCTCTGTGAATAATTTCCAGTTACCAAAAAGAGCACAGCAGCCTTCCTCTCAAGGTCAGGGTGTAGCTGCCAAAGGGGCACAGAAAAGTAATGATGTCAGCCTAAGTCCACTTATTACAATTGTTGATGGTGAGGAACAAGCATCTGCAAGCCAAGAGACATCTGCAAGCACTCAGTTGCAGTCTGCAAGTGATTTGGCCCACAGCAACCAGAAATCTGCGGTCATCAATGAAAGTAGAGTTGAAATGCCAGACAGCAGTGATGGAAAGTTGTCTGCTCCATTTACCACCCCATGTTACTCGGATACGAGTACCAGCAGCAAAGAATTATCTTCGGTTTGTACTCCAGAAACATCAGAGGGGAGTCGTGTTGATCAGAATTCAGACTTTGTGTCCAGCGATGTGAATAATCGAGACGAGTCGTCAGTCTCCAGCAAAGTGAAGTCTCAGGACTTCATTGGAAGATTCTACGACTTCTGCTTACGCAGAACAGGTGCCCACTTGTTTTCTGGTTCTGACCACAGTGATTCAGATTCACAAGATGCCATCCAGCACCAGCATCCACAAGAAGAAAATTGCAGTGGTGCATCAGATGTTGATGGAAACGAGAATTCAAGTGACGTGGTTAATCTATCTAGCAGTAAGATACAGAGCAGCAGTGAATCGTTGG
Organism: Clitarchus hookeri; assembly: GCA_002778355.1. Taxonomy (NCBI): domain Eukaryota; kingdom Metazoa; phylum Arthropoda; class Insecta; order Phasmatodea; family Phasmatidae; genus Clitarchus; species Clitarchus hookeri. The sequence goes on from NQII01000724.1 coordinate 456,785, forward strand.
ATGATAATGAGGCATGTCAACAAGTGTCTTCCAGTTCTGGCAACAGCTCGTTACAGATTGTCATGCCTAGCTTGCCAGTTGATTCAGAATGTAATACCTCTAATTCACCAGACACTGGTCCATCACACATTGAGGACAGTAACTCTGACCCTCTGCGTGATGGTTGAGTGAGGGAACTAGTGTTATTTTTTTATGTATGTCCAAAGTAAGATTGGTTCAATGTTTTGCAGGTAATGTTTGTTGATATCTGTAATTTTGTGAATTTATCAATTTAATGTTGCAGTTTATTTTCAGTAGTTTATACAATGGCTGTAGAAGCATTATCAAAATGTGGATGGTGGGTTTCTGTAATAGTGAGCTGTTTGTCAGTTTCTTTGTGAAGGTTAATTGCAGTGATGGGCGAGTTTTTGAGTTGAGTCGAGTNGTAATAGTGAGCTGTTTGTCAGTTTCTTTGTGAAGGTTAATTGCAGTGATGGGCGAGTTTTTGAGTTGAGTCGAGTCAAGTTGTATGAAACTTAAATTGTGTTCAGTATAAAATTTTGAAGTTAAAATTGAGTTTGTGCCATAAATGTAAATGGTACAATTTCCACCCCTTATAACTTCCTCCCGCACTTATAGTCACGGTTCACCAAGAAAAGAGATTTGGGCCTAGTTTCTACCAATAAAAATACAGTAAAATGCCATTACAATGTACTTCACTTTAAGGTAATGTTCACTTTAAGGAAAAATTTTTAATTCCCGCCCAAATACTGTGTCAACTATAGTCTAGTCACGGTTACTTAACACTTTTTTAAGCAAACCTTCGAAAAATTACTCCATGTATAACACTTTTATTTAGGGATGGGTCGAATAACCAAAAATGTCGATTCCGGTTCTGGTGCCGATTCTACAATTTAAATATCTGTTCCAGTATTCGGTTCTATGTATTTTGAATACTTGCCATTTGCTTGCAACTTTATTAAACCAATGCAGGTAAAATTAATTAAATGTTTTATTTAACCTATGGAAGAATTGAACAACAAAGTGTGAAGATAAGTTTTAATGTATACAGATAAACTTGTTGTATTAAATTCATTTAAGGTTAGTAAATATGTAAAAAATTACTCTTTTTTTAAATTAATATGTGGTGATTGTGATATGTTTGGAAAATACTTTAATTAAATAACTCGTGGCCCTCAAACCAAAACATTGTGGTGTGCTGTATGATAAAGGTAATCTACAAAAGTTCATTAAAAGAAGGTCAACAGCTGTGGTGGGCGGCGGGATTCTTAATCTTTTTTTGCTTCTTTTATGGTGTCTGGGCTGCCCTTTTTTTTTGCATCTTTTACACAGTGACACACTGGTTTTTTTTTTGCCGCGCTGGAATGTGACACCTTGAAAAAAAAAAGTCTCTTCTTCCTCTCTTGCTGACAGCCCACAGCCATCCTACTAAACAAAGAAGACTCGGAAGAATGTATGGATGGGCTAGCAGTGTTTGTTTACTGAGGAAGGGGGAAGGGGAGGGCTGAGAGATAAAGAAATGGAGAAGGGAGAGGAGTGTTGATGTAAGAGCGAGAGATGCGATAACAACAGACTGATCCCATACAATTCTTTCCAAACATCACCCTATACATGAGTAAATACCATAGTTATTTTTGTAACAACAGAGTTTTGCCAGAACCAAGAACCGAGTAATTGTTGTTAACCTAAAACCGGTTCCGAGTCAAATCTCAAGAACCGGTATAAATTGGAACCTAAGAACCGAACCGACCCATCCCTACTTTTATTGTTTTCATAATATATTGCCTATATTAAGCATTTCATACTTGTGCTTACATGAAAGTATCTAATTTTTAGTTAAGATATGGTGGGAATAGGCCACTAAGCTACTGATTACGTTATAAGTGCACAATGTGCACAAGTACTCGCAGGGTGGTACTCTTGGATACATACACACGTTCACAAAAGTCTGACAAACACATTGTCCCTACGGCATGGTCATGTGACGTTTCGCTGGCTAGGCCAGCTTCATCTGGTGGCAATTGGTGCCACCCCTCGGTGGCTGACGAAGCTTGCCTAGCCAGCGAAACGTTGCACATCCGTGTTGAAAATGTGTTCATTCGACTTGTGTGTGTATGAGTGAGAGCATGGAAGCGTGCTAATGTGTGTGTGTGTCATATATTAATTACTGTCCTGGGTGTACTTGTGCACTCTGTCTACATTTCATAATATAATTTTTTTGTTAAATTAGACTTTTACTTATATTTTATCTATAGAAATTGTAATATTTTATTCATAATTAATTAAATTAAAAGCAGAGAGAAAATAGGTGTATTGGTAATGCCTAGCAATGAACAGTTCTTATGCAAGATATTATTGAATGGAGTGCGCACAAACGCAGTGCATTGTTTCTTTGCTGTAATTTGCGAGACTTTTAAGTGGAGGAATAGCCTAAAAGTAGAAATTTAGCAGGGCTTCAGAAAATTTGGAAGTAACCGTGAATGGACTATATGTAAAATATTCTTCTTTAACATACAAAATATACGTTAACTTTCATTAAAATGAATATTATTGTATCTCTTCCTAAATGGTATTAATTTAATGTCCATTCGTGAGCTTTACATAAAAGTATTAATTGTTCACCATTTCCAACCTAAATCAGGTTTTGTTTGCCATACATGACATGTAAAAATATGGAGACAATCTTGAATTCTTTTCTACATAAAAACGTGAAAGTATAAATGGAAAGCAGTATATATGTACACATTTTGGTACTGCATCTCATAAACAGTAAACTCTTTTACGAGAATGACTGTAAAATTTCTGCTGTCGTAAAAATCTAAACTGATAAATTTGAATTACTAAAAATCTAGAAATGGCATATCAAGTTGATTTTTTTTTCTCATGTTGAAGACTGTGTTTAAACACCACCTAACATTTTTAGGGTGGACTCCCTATCTATAATTTTTTAGGGGACTGTCAAAAAATTTTAAACATGCAGGATTTCAGTAGATGTGGGTTCTAACATATACATCAATAAAATACAACTTTTGAACTTATGAGTAATCACAATAAAAATGGGAATTAAAAAAAAAGTATTACTGTAAATAATACATTAAAAAACATTTCACCTCAATTTTTTTAAGTAAATAATATAACATCACAAAATACCATGTATAATTTATTGTAATCAGACACTGAATGCAAGCCAAATTTTGTATGTCCTACGTGCACTCGATCAGCTGAGAGCGCGCTGAGAAATTATAGACTCGCAATGTGTTCCCGGCGAGTGAGACTGAGAAGTGGCAGGAGGAGTGAAACAGTGCACCCCTCCATGCTGCTATCTACACATGTTGGCGACAACTTGCGCGTGGCAAATGTATGTCTTTCAAAGTACAGTCAACTCCCAATTTTCCAGGGTAATGACTGGTTTAAGGTTCACAGGTAACCTATTTCACGGTTAAAGCAATCGGGGGAAAAAATGTTTACTTTAGGCCTACATACTGTAGCCGTAGGTTATATAAACAAATAGTAGTCATACTAGAATTCAATTTTTTGTCATCTAGTGTGGCAACATCATAAATTATATCATCACATACACAAAATTCTGTATCAGCTGATGCAAGAATGGTTGTAATGAAATTTCACATTGGCCATTTTGACAGCCTACATTAACACAACAGACATCGGAGAAATATATGGGCAGGAAGATCATAGACAAAATATCTATGTATTTTATTTTATATTGTTACAAAACCGCTGTCTTTGGTGTAACAAATTAAACTTTGTTCTAGAATAATGTGTGGATGTTCAAATGAAATTGAACACCGTATGCGATAGTTTAGCTTCGTTTATATCTTCATCATAGGCCGTATCTAGTGCTTGTGCTGCTAACGTCGCCACGTGCATGCTTCATATTAAGTGAAGAGGCCGGACATCTAACGCAGAGTATTTTTCAATTATTTCTACATTAATTTGACATAATATATTTCAAACCCGAGTTGTTTTGAACCAACACGAGATAAAAAATTCACTTTTTATAGGACGTGCTAGATACACTTATACGACATAGCATCAAAATAGGCGACCGTGCTGCCACATGTTGGCCGGTGCACGTGGCTTGCTTCGGAAACCACCCCCTCCCCCCCTTCACCATGAAATTATATGTTTTTCATGTGTAAAGTGCAAATATGCAAACAAATTATCAGAGTTTTAAACTTTCTGCGAGCTCTATAAATATTTTAATATAACATATTTCTGTGTTAAGTAATTCTGCATGCTAATAATTTTGATTCGGCCTGCAATCGCCAAGCGTTTGTGAGGCCGGCTTGCCATTTTTTTTTTGTTAACTCTCCTCCCACTACAGCAACTAAGCAAAAATAAAAGTTATTTATTTATTAAAACCATGCGTGACATGTTGTTTGCGTAGGAGTCATTCTTGCGGCACATAGTATTTATGCCAATGTGGTATTTTGTCATCCAGTCTTACTCTGTGCCACGGTTAATTTATAAATAGCCTCTGCTTGAACGAACGACTGTAAACTAAAAGACCTCGCCTTTTTGACGAGCAGACGCCAGTTTTAATCATGAAATACTTTATTATTATGAATGTAAATGTGCTATCTGACAATTTCCCTGAATTCCTAATACTTCCAAGTTTCACACATATTCGCTGTTAAAAACGTGTGTAAATATAGTACCCGAACACTTTTAATATTAAAATAAATTAGTACCGCATCACTTGATTGCAGCCATGTAATTAACAGCGTGTGTGTGGATTATTAATAGCAGTGGTGCACGGCTGGCGGCAGCTGTTCAATATTTGACTTTGAACTGGTGGCTCCACGGTTAAGCCGCCCCGGTAAATCGGGAGTTGACTGTAATATGTTATATTTCATTGCAAAGAAACTTTTAGTTTTGAGATAGAAATGAATAAATAAGGCAATTAAAATGTATTTCTTTACTGTCTTTAATAATCAATCATTCAAAAACAAGTCCTCTGATTTTCCCCGCTCTCTTACAGCTGTTGTGCACTCAGGCTCGGTGCTTACCCATTATTAGACAGCAAAAGGTGTCAAATGGGCCTTTACAGTATAAAATTTATTCAAAAGACACAAGTCTATTGAAATAAATTAGGTTATATAAATCCTTTGATTTCCCTGCAAGAAGTTAATGAAAATGAACTTTACATTTGGGAACAAGTCGCTTGATGTCCTAACTGTTTTTGGCGACAAGGGGAGGTCAGGTATATGCTTTTGGGCATAACATTTTATTTGTGAAGATACTGTTCATTGAGTTAAATTAATGTATTTTTTTTTAATTTGTGTTGATTTTACGCCAGATACAGTTAAACACCGAAACTGGAATAAACAACCTTTAATGGTGTTTAGCAAAAATCTATATTTAGTAATGATTATCCTTTTCATAGTACATACTGTGTGTGCAGGGATAGGGGAATTTTTCATTCTCATTGACCACACTAAGGCCAGGATTGGCCTTAGTGTGCATTCCTAATAATCGGAATGTGTAGGGACAGTCTTCAGGGTTGAATAATTTGTTTGTACACCAATGTAGTATAGTAACTCAAGAAAAAAATAAGATCTGTTATCAGGAGATGCACAATTTTTTTTTTTTTAAGTTCTGGAAATATTTTAATTATTACAATGCATTCAATTGCAATTTTTCTTAGTGATGGGGAAGCTAGGTGGTTCTATTGTGTTTTACACTGATGGAGTACAGAAGGCATACTTTGTGACCTGGCAGTTTTATGTTCACGTTCTATCACATCTGCAGAATATTTCAAAATTAGTAGTCAAACATGTATACATTACAGATATTTACCTATATTTATCACAGGATGATAATCAGAATTTGGTAAAGTTGTGTAATATTTTATTGAATGGGAATTATGAAATAACCATTCCTAACACAACATTGTAACAACAGTACAAATAAACAGCATATTTGACAATAAAAGATAATACCATGTAGTGTGGTACCTACTGGATAATATAATAAATACTCATTTCTCGAAAAGTGTAATGTGTGTAGAGTTTAGTAATGCAAGCGAAGCGGTAAGAAGTCATGTGAAAAGCAAGGATACTAGAGAGTAAGTGCAGCGGGTTCTGCATGTATGTTAAAGAGTTTTATTTAATTACCTAGATCAATTTTTTAAATTGATGTTTGACCGAAACCCTCTGTGTCAACAGATCACATAACAGGAAGTAGCTGTGCACCAAAGAAATGTCCATAACCATCTCAGAATAATGTGTAGGTAGAGAGGTTTAGTTAAAATGACATCGCTTGTGTAGTAGTTAGGTATGTATTGTCACTCAAAGAAATGAGCTGTAGGTACCAACAACACAAGTGCTTTAGTTGGGAAAATTATGATCCCTAATTCCAATACTGCCCAGGAAATGCAGGTACACAAAACAATGTTATGCCNCAAATGGGCCTTTACAGTATAAAATTTATTCAAAAGACACAAGTCTATTGAAATAAATTAGGTTATATAAATCCTCTGATTTCCCTGCAAGAAGTTAATGAAAATGAACTTTACATTTGGGAACAAGTCGCTTGATGTCCTAACTGTTTTTGGCGACAAGGGGAGGTCAGGTATATGCTTTTGGGCATAACATTTTATTTGTGAAGATACTGTTCATTGAGTTAAATTAATGTATTTTTTTTAAATTTGTGTTGATTTTACGCCAGATACAGTTAAACACCGAAACTGGAATAAACAACCTTTAATGGTGTTTAGCAAAAATCTATATTTAGTAATGATTATCCTTTTCATAGTACATACTGTGTGTGTAGGGATAGGGGAATTTTTCATTCTCATTGACCACACTAAGGCCAGGATTGGCCTTAGTGTGCATTCCTAATAATCGGAATGTGTAGGGACAGTCTTCAGGGTTGAATAATTTGTTTGTACACCAATGTAGTATAGTAACTCAAGAAAAAAATAAGTATTTTTCAGAGAATCTGTTATCAGGAGATGCACAATTTTTTTTTTTTAAGTTCTGGAAATATTTTCATTATTACAATGCATTCAATTGCAATTTTTCTTAGTGATGGGGAAGCTAGGTGGTTCTATTGTGTTTTACACTGATGGAGTACAGAAGGCATACTTTGTGACCTGGCAGTTTTATGTTCACGTTCTATCACATCTGCAGAATATTGCAAAGTTAGTAGTCAAACATGTATACATTACAGATATTTACCTATATTTATCACAGGATGATAATCAGAATTTGGTAAAGTTGTGTAATATTTTATTGAATGGGAATTATGAAATAACCATTCCTAACACAACATTGTAACAATAGTACAAATAAACAGCATATTTGACAATAAAAGATAATACCATGTAGTGTGGTACCTACTGGATAATATAATAAATACTCATTTCTCGAAAAGTGTAATGTGTGTAGAGTTTAGTAATGCAAGCGAAGCGGTGAGAAGTCATGTGAAAAGTAAGGATACTAGAGAGTAAGTGCAGCGGGTTCTGCACGTATGTTAAAGAGTTTTATTTAATTACCTAGATCAATTTTTTAAATTGATGTTTGACGGAAACCCTCTGTGTCAACAGATCACATAACAGGAAGAAGCTGTGCACCAAAGAAATGTTCATAACCATCTCAGAATAATGTGTAGGTAGAGAGGTTTAGTTAAAATGACATCGCTTGTGTAGTAGTTAGGCATGTATTGTCACTCAAAGAAATGAGGTAGGTACCAACAACACAAGTGCTTTAGTTGGGAAAATTATGATCCCTAATTCCAATACCGCCCAGGAAATGCAGGTACACAAAACAATTTTATGCCTGGTAATGTATTGTTTGCCACTAGATTCTTCTCATTGTCTGGTAAAATTGGGTGGGTGTGTGTGTGTTTTTTTTTTATTTTTTTTTTTTTTTGCTTCACACATGCTTGTAGGTGTTTACATTTTCAACTTATATAATTTTATTATATAAATGAGGTTAAAATGATGTCATGGATAGGCTTTGGTGTATTACATAGTAATTGTGTGCTCGTAAGAGATGTACTTTATTTTTCCAACATGCTCTGGCCATAATACTTAAAATGATATCCTGAAAGCTTTTATTTCATTTTTAACAGAGATTGATGGGATTGTTTAAGATTTAATGGATAGGTTGAATATGGATGTTAAGCTTTTTTGGGATTGGAGAAATATGCACATCAGAGGCCCTGAAGGAAGTTTAATTTTGCATTTTGAAGTTATGGGCTAGTTACCCTTCATGAAGTAAACCACTGAATGGTTTATAAAGGAGTTTTTTTGAACATAGTTATTATACTTTGTTGTTAGCACTTTCTTGCCCGATTCTCTATCCATCTCCTTGAATCTTTAAAATTGGTTGCTTATTGGCTTTAGCAATATGTACCATTTGGTAGTGTGTCACCAGAGTCGTCTAATAGAATTAGAGAGTTCTCCCAATGCAGTTCCTCTGGGGTAGTTACAACATCTAGATAGACATGTAGTGTAAGAGCAGTCCTGAGATAGTCGTCCCCTTGAGATGATGCCAGAGCGAACCTGGATTGCACCCTTGAATGGATCAGCAGCTACCTTACCTGTGTGAGCTTCCGTTTCTACTCCCCTCAGGTACTGGACTGTCGTACAGCGTGAGCGCCTGTCGCTGAGCCTGGTGATTTGTAGGAGGAAGGAGGATAGTGCTCTAAATAACAAGTACTGTGTACGAGATGAAACTAGTTTATTTAATTGAAAGTCATAGTCACGACATCCACAGTACACTGACCCTCGCTTATTAACCTAGGGAACTGTCTTGCCTACTGCACCCAGCTCACACCCCCACCCATCCACAAAGACCCTGGGTTACTGCTTTGATCTGGTATACATCCGTATCGCTGTATGGTGGACAGTGTGAAATATGAATATAATAAACAGTATTGTGTGTAACGGTAGAGAAATGCATTTTAATTGGTGGAAGGACAATGACCAGATAGACTTGTTAGTTAATGGGAGTATAACAATTACACAAATTGCAGGCTGTAAAATTTGGAGATAAGACAGTTTGACTTAGAAAAGTTTTGCAGGAAATAGTTATTTGCGGATGTATTCAAAATGGTACGAGATACTGAAATTTTTTCAATGAAGTTTACTGTCCATATTTAGCTTGCTTTATCACATACTTTTGTTTCTGTGAGGCACTGTTTTCGAGATGTTGTGCAAAATGTGTTTCTGCAAGATCAAGGAACATAGATTTGTCTGCTAAAATTGTTTCTTATGGAGAAACATGATTAAATTAACAGACTTTTGCATAATGGACACTTCCTGAGAACATAACCAGTCCGTTAAACAAAATGCTGCATAGTCACTTGAATTTAAGATATTCGTTTGTACAACTTTTTGTATATTCGTGTTAGCTGATTGCTTCGAACATAAACACCAAGTTTTGACATTGTTGCGAAAAGTCAACACACTGGCTGGGACTGTACTGCAATTCCGCACAGTATTTATGACCAGTATCACTAGGTAGAGCTTGTTCCAGTTAAAATGTATTGGTTACGTTCAAAAGACAATTTGAATCTTAAGATTGTATAGTTGGCAATTTGCTGAGTCAGTATGTAATATATGTAGTCATATTGTGTCCACAACAATCTGTATACCAACATGTTATTTTGTATTTTGAGGGAGCGGTTATCTTGTGAGATTGGCAAAACTTTGTAGCCTTGTTATGTGTGGTTATATTTACAGTGTATGCGTGTATGTGTTTTAATANACATACTTTTGTTTCTGTGAGGCACTGTTTTCGAGATGTTGTGCAAAATGTGTTTCTGCAAGATCAAGGAACATAGATTTGTCTGCTAAAATTGTTTCTTATGGAGAAACATGATTAAATTAACAGACTTTTGCATAATGGACACTTCCTGAGAACATAACCAGTCCGTTAAACAAAATGCTGCATAGTCACTTGAATTTAAGATATTCGTTTGTACAACTTTTTGTACATTCGTGTTAGCTGATTGCTTCGAACATAAACACCAAGTTTTGACATTGTTGCGAAAAGTCAACACACTGGCTGGGACTGTACTGCAATTCCGCACAGTATTTATGACCAGTATCACTAGGTAGAGCTTGTTCCAGTTAAAATGTATTGGTTACGTTCAAAAGACAATTTGAATCTTAAGATTGAATAGTTGGCAATTTGCTGAGTCAGTATGTAATATATGTAGTCATATTGTGTCCACAACAATCTGTATACCAACATGTTATTTTGTATTTTGAGGGAGCGGTTATCTTTGTGAGATTGGCAAAACTTTGTAGCCTTGTTATGTGTGGTTATATTTACAGTGTATGCGTGTATGTGTTTTAATANTTGTGAGATTGGCAAAACTTTGTAGCCTTGTTATGTGTGGTTATATTTACAGTGTATGCGTGTATGTGTTTTAATATATATATATATATGAGACATTTATTTATGTGATATAATTTTTAAAAGGTAACTGCCAGTCAATTACCGCAGTTTTTAAATTATTCTAGTGGCAGCAAATCATTCCTAATGCAATAAACTTCAAATTCTTTTCTCATCATTCACTTATGCTGCTTCACCTAGTTTTGGATTAATTAGCTGCCACTGATTTTAGAAACACTGTATCTCGATGATATGAAATGTTTGACAACTGAAGCTGTTTTCAGTCATTTTTTAATAATTGGAATTTATAGCATTATTTTATAAATAGCTTTTGTTTTGTGTGTGTTTGAAATTGTTTTCCCTAATTAACTTTTTCCCAAAGTAACTTTTTTCCAAATTAACTATTTTTGCAAATTGATTTTTTTTGCTTAATTTTTATGTACTGTTTAGGCTCTTTTACTGTCCAAATTTTAAAGGCCACATTCCTTTTGTCTTGGAGAGAAAGTTAACTATTTTTAGAGAATGCAAAGCCATGAAGGATTATTTATGTTAGCTGAAATTTGGGAGATAGGAAGTTCATGGTACATGCAAGTGATTTCAAATGCAGCACAAATGCAATTGTGTTCTGTATGCTACAGATCTTGGAATGGTCTGAAAAAAGGCATAATTAGAGGTCTTTACAGTATTTTTTATTTCATTGGGGGTAGTCACTAGACATTCAGTGGTAAGGTTTCAGATTTAATTCCATGGTTGGTAAATTGTCACCACAAAGATGTCCATTTGTCAGTATGGCATACACTTCTATAATGAGATTTTTCCAGTTTGTGTACTGCTGTTCCACTATTGTCAATTGCATGTCCATGAACATTTTCTCTCTCCAAGCTGCCAAGGGACAGGTCTGTGGTAGGGCAATCAGCTCAAGTGGTCTTCGTCTCTGGCTGAGTTATGTTGAATCTGACTTGGGTAGGAGCAACATACATATGTTTTTAGTATTGTGATTGGTAAACATGCTAAGAAATCTCATCTCTCTAGCTTATTGTTATAATTTCCACAATCATTTTATTGATTATGCAATAATTTTATAGATTTTACAATCATTTTATTAATCCTGCAATTATTTGATTGATTCATTTTATGTACTATTTTGTTATAATTAGGTATGTTTTCCAATGTTGTTATAATTATATTATTTTCATTAAAAAAATGTTCTTCATTACTTTTATAGTACCTGTTGTAACCACTATTGAAGTATAGGATGAGGTGTTGGTCTTCACAAAGTTTGAATGAAAATGGTAAATTGTTGATATTTGTTATCATTCTAATTTTGTANGGATGAGGTGTTGGTCTTCACAAAGTTTGAATGAAAATGGTAAATTGTTGATATTTGTTATCATTCTAATTTTGTGAGTAGATTTTAAACTGTGAGTGTATTTTCCATTTTGTTTTTGTAAGTTTGAGTATTAGGGAAAAGTGGGGTGGCTAAATTACCTTGTAGAGTACAGTACAGTGGATTCTCTATCTACTGTTTTTCAAGGGACNAGGGAAAAGTGGGGTGGCTAAATTACCTTGTAGAGTACAGTACAGTGGATTCTCTATCTACTGTTTTTCAAGGGACTGTCAAATATTTCCATACATAGAAGATTTCAGTAAATAGGATCTTGCATGTACATACGTAAATAAAATACAACTTGTAGCCTTTTTAAACTTTTATTTTGAGTATAATGAGAGCTGTACAATATCAGTGAATAAAGTTTAACACAATAAAATAGGGAATTTTTAAGAAAAAATATTACCTTAAATAATACATTAAAAACATTTCACGTCAACTCCCCTAAATAAATAATTTGACATCAAGTACCGTATATAATTTATTGTAAGCCAGCATCGAATGCAAGCACATTTTGAACGTCTCATGCGCACTCAATCAGTTAATGCATGCGGACAGGTTATCAATTTGGCAGTGTGTTCACTGCATGTGAGATGAAGGGTAAGCATCAGCGTTAGGAGGAGTGAAACAGTCTACCCCTCTACAGGCTCCTTTCTTTTCCAAACCAGTCTGCAATCAGAGGGAGGGCACGAAGATGCTATGCTGGTTGCTAGACAACTAGTTCCCACCCAAATGAGCTGTGTGAGTATCACTGAGGAAAGCCGAAGTTTACTCAAGCCAAGCTGCATATCTACACTTGTTTGCANCAAATGAGCTGTGTGAGTATCACTGAGGAAAGCCGAAGTTTACTCAAGCCAAGCTGCATATCTACACTTGTTTGCAATGCTGTGCGCGTATGGTGTGTGTGTATGGTCATTGTCTACCTTTTAAAGTGATTAATAATATTTCGCTTTAAAAAAAGTGCAATCTTGTGACAGAAAAAAAGCACAGTGATTAATAAAATTTATTTATTTACGGTTTTCAATAATTAATGGTTTAAAAACACATCCACTCATTTTCCTGTACGCTTGCGCCTGTTGCGAGGTATGTTGCACTCGGGTTCTGTGTTTACATATTTGGCGACAAAAGGTGTCGAATAGGCCATCCAGAATATAGGTTTATTCAGAAGGTGTGTGTGTATTGAAATCAACTAAAATAAATCCTCAGAAAACATCTTGCATACACAGTAATAATTCCTGGTTAAAAATTATTACATAGCATTTTCATGCAAAACCTTTTGCTTTCAAGTACTACAGTGATTATAGGTGCACCTATTTTGAGTGAGGGATAATCATAATAAAATTTCTGCTATCTGAGATACAGTTGGAAACGTTTTAAGAACAGCACGGTACTGTAGCGGATTACTGTTGCATGTTCTAACTGCCAAGACCTCTTCCAAGGTCAGACTCTGCAGAGCACCACTCAACTGGTCTATGGTACTGTGCATTCGACAGGATAACTGTGCTTCATTAAGAACTGAGATCAAACAGAAAGGTTTATTTATTACTTCATGTANCTAACTAATGCTGAGGTTTCAAAAACTCCAAAGTTCGAAACGAAAACTGTAACCAGGACTCCTGATAAAAACTTAACACGCAGACGTCCGCCCCTTAACCTACAAATGCACACGTCCGCCTGATAAACACGGGAAACGAGCCACCACGGCTTTAAACTGAAACACGATAAAAATATTACGAAGCTGTCCCAAAGCTTCACAAACACGAAAGAATTTTTACACTCGAGTCCCGAAAAATTCCGAATATTGCGTCATTACAGTGTGTATGGTCATTGTCTACCTTTTAAAGTGATTAATAATATTTCGCTTTAAAAAAAGTGCAATCTTGTGACAGAAAAAAAGCATAGTGATTAATAAAATTTATTTATTTACGGTTTTCAATAATTAATGGTTTAAAAACACATCCACTCATTTTCCTGTACGCTTGCGCCTGTTGCGAGGTATGTTGCACTCGGGTTCTGTGTTTACATATTTGGCGACAAAAGGTGTCGAATAGGCCATCCAGAATATAGGTTTATTCAGAAGGTGTGTGTGTATTGAAATCAACTAAAATAAATCCTCAGAAAACATCTTGCATACACAGTAATAATTCCTGGTTAAAAATTATTACATAGCATTTTCATGCAAAACCTTTTGCTTTCAAGTACTACAGTGATTATAGGTGCACCTATTTTGAGTGAGGGATAATCATAATAAAATTTCTGCTATCTGAGATACAGTTGGAAACGTTTTAAGAACAGCACGGTACTGTAGCGGATTACTGTTGCATGTTCTAACTGCCAAGACCTCTTCCAAGGTCAGACTCTGCAGAGCACCACTCAACTGGTCTATGGTACTGTGCATTCGACAGGATAACTGTGCTTCATTAAGAACTGAGATCAAACAGAAAGGTTTATTTATTACTTCATGTACGCTACTGGTGCATGGCTGAGGGATAGAGGGGGGCAGGGGAAGAGGATGCGACTTTTTGCTACATAACAGCTTTCCCTCTTGCTGGCATGTAAGGAGAGGAAGAAAGGTTTGTGGCTTAGAGAGAGGGACGGAGAACGTGAGGCTGCCACGCTGGAAGTGATAGGTCTGAAAGATTTTTTGATTGATGCAATATTTGATGAATCGGATAATTTCATCATTATTTATATAGGAATTTTGCCGGGGCCACGGAAATTTTTGGTGATATTACAGTGTTTTGGTACTTAGAGAATCCACTGTAATTTGTTGAGTGGGAAGACTGTCTTGCAATGTGGCAATGTTCGACAAAAGGAAAAGTGCGTGTTTACACTAGGGCTGTTGGAGTTGTTGAAATTATAACTCTGGGTAGTTGCACACAGCAGCTTGTGTGTTTTGTTACAAAATCTTTGGCTTGTTTAAAGTGCAGAAGTACACACATTAGATTGTGTGATAACTGCTGAATCAATTGCTTAACATTCTTGCCATGATTTTGTTTTGCAATCTCCATTGTTAGCCGGTTGCACATCACTTTTTTTTTGTATGAGCTGATTTAGAGTTGTACAGTTCCACTTGTGTTCCTATATCTCGGTCAACTAGTCATTCATTNTTTTTTTTGTATGAGCTGATTTAGAGTTGTACAGTTCCACTTGTGTTCCTATATCTCGGTCAACTAGTCATTCATTAGACTTGTAAGGTTCCTCTCTGGCCAAAATTGCGTAGGTGTCGCACTTGTATGGCAAATACAATGTAAATGTGATTGTTACAGCTTGTCCACAGCATAACTCGTAAACTTGTGGTCAGTGACCACCAAGTCTGAGTCCACAATGATAAGGAGGTCCTGCCGCTGTAAAACTTTCTATGTCTAACTGTGCAGTGCTAACACTCAAATGTTCATGCAGTGGAACTGTTCCTTTCTTTTTTTCTTTTCTTTATTACTCAGCCTTGCACACATCAGTTAGCAGCTCTGGCTGTATTGATAATCGGGATTGCTGCAGGACTAGAAAATCCAGAAAAGTCAGGGAAGCAAGTGACGGATCCTGGAAATTCAAGCCTGTAATACAACACAATGTAATATATTTTCTGTATGGCCAAATATCCTCAGTAGCAGCTGTAGGATCTTAAAACTGACAGGTACTGAGAAATATTTGTATTATGTTAGAAGTAGTCTTGCAAGTAAACAATTTTACTCTTTGATGATTTTGAAAATCTGCAAGTTCAATGACATCTATTTCAATCACATTTATTAAAGTAGGCTTTTTTTTTTTGTTAGAATTTGTTTATCGATTGCTGAAATATTGTTGGTTTGAAAACCTGAAGAAGTCAGGGATATTTTATCTGTATATTTTCTAGCTACCTTGATAAAGGTTGCTATATTTACATTACTTGAGGCTTTAATATATATATATATATTTTTTTTTTTTTGTTCGACATATATAGTACATTGAGGTTTTTTTAGTACAATAAAAGCAACAATTACTCTTCAATTTCTTTTGCAAAACTAAAAAATTTCAAGGAAAAAATTTTAGTAATGGTGTTTATGTTATACACTTTTCTTAATTTTACAGCTAGTATTTTACAGAAAGTATTATAAGCTCAGATGTTTGTAAATGAGAACACTGTGAATGCGCTTTTGAGATTGTGATTTATGCCAACAAGAAAATTTATTTTGCGAGGTTCCTGGAATTACCAAATTACTGTCAAATCATGAAAAAATGGTAATAGCAATTTCCTCTAAGTAAAGACCCTTTTTTTTGGGGAACTGTAAAAATTTGGTTAAAAATTGAAAAATTTGAAGGAAATGGGCAGAAAGCTTAAGTTTGTTGCATTTATTTTGGTTGCTAAATGTTCGGATTCTCTTTGCTATTCCTATACAACTCTGAAGAAGGGAAAATATAAAAAGACACCACTCTCCAACACATAACTGTCTGTTCCTTCCATCTAGGTCGCCAATGTTTACCCATGCGAAATGTCTCTGCCAGCCTGCTATTAACTCAAGTTATGCTTCAGAGTTGCTTAGCCCAGAGACAACCCTTTGTGAGGCTGCATAAAAATAAAAATACTGGACCGAACTGCTGAAAGGAGAAATAAAGATTATCGTTCTTTGACATGGCTGCAAACAAATAGATTAATTACAAGTTCATATTCACATATGTTTTATTTTCTGTATGTGAAGGTTATTAGAACAACAGGCAAGGTGAAAACTTTGTGCTGCATTAGAAATAAAACATTATACACTAATTATTTTTTTTCTAACTAACTAACTAACTAACTAACTAACTCACTCTCTTTCTAAAGTTTAATAATAGGAAACCAATATTTCTAGCTTGGATAGCCACAAAGATGCCGCCAAACGTTTATCATTAATAAGAAAAATCAGAAGTTAAAAAATTTGCGCGACACAACATGAGGGAGAAAAGAAATAGGGATATTTTCCTCCATTTGATAGATGTCAAGTAAATTGATATTTGCAGTCCAGGAGAGCATCAAAATGGCAGACATGAGCACACACTACCATATAAATGAGCATAAATGTAGCCGATATCCACACACTGCAAACAAAGACTAATGGTAACAAGCATGCTGCTGCCATGAGACGAGGGAACAGTATTGTTGGCAGTGCTACGTGCGCAGGCTTCGAGCATAGGAATTTGAACAATGATGGCGAGGGGAGGAGAGAGATACATTATTCCACAAGGCCTACCATACAAAGTGCAGGGAAAGCTGTAGTTTTTGCCAGATTTGTGCCAAAATTTTTTTCCTGTCATATTGTGGCATATTAATTAATGTCAGTAACTACTATATTTCATCACTGTGAGCTAGCAAGATACATTTTTCAAGACTGACTTTGTGATTTATTCAATACTAGCTGTGCCCGTGGCGCCGCTCGCGTGGACTACAGAATTATTGTTTAGGTTTATTTTAAATAAAGTTGAATTTTACTTAGAGTTAATCTTCTATACTCTATACATATTATAAAACTCAACGTCTCTGTGAATTAAATGGTAAAAACACTTATTAGTATTTCTCTGTTATAGATATATGCTACCGCAGAGTTTTTTTTTTTTTTAGGTCTTTTTATTCTACACAATTCTTTACTTCATGATATTGTTCCATCTTTATAACGGTTTAGACAGCGTATTGCAAGAGAGCGCGCTGGCGGTAAACTTTTTTCTGACTTGATTCACTATTATCGTTTCTAATTTTTTGAGAAATTTTCTTGCGATAAAAAGTAGCCAATATCACCTTTCAGCCCTCCAACTATTTCTGTGCAAGAAATTACGTCGAATTGTTGCTCGGTTGCGACGGACGTTGCACTNTTTTTCTGACTTGATTCACTATTATCGTTTCTAATTTTTTGAGAAATTTTCTTGCGATAAAAAGTAGCCAATATCACCTTTCAGCCCTCCAACTATTTCTGTGCAAGAAATTACGTCGAACTGTTGCTCGGTTGCGAAGTTGCATTGTTATTCCGTTTGTGTACTTTTGCATTTTCCAATAAGAATTTCTCCGAGGGAATGTGATATTTTCTTGGGATAAAAAGTATCCTATGTCACTTCCCGGCCCTCCAACAATCGTTGTACAAAATCACGTTGATCCGTTGCAACGTGAAATAACAAACAAACAAACGTTCACACTTTCGCATTTGTTATATTAGTTAGGATTTTCCTCATTTTATTTTTTTCATAAATTTTTGTTTGTTGATTTTTATTAGCACATTATAAAATCACTGTATTAGTAAAATTTGAGTTAATGAAATTGGGATTAAACTGTATATGCTTGTTAAAATGTGTCTGAGGACCTTTAATTTTTATAATAAAAATACCAAGCAACCTAACATAAAAAATAGGAAAAGTCAACAAATGATAAATGGTGGGGTTATGGTAATCTGAATATTTTTCTTATGTGTTTAAATTATATTTTGACTAACGAGGGTTGGATTAAAAGAAACCTGAAACTCTGAACAATTTTTTTTATTGGAATGTCGTAGAACTGAAGAAAATTATGGGTAGCACAAAGTTACATAAATTGACAGAAACAAACATTATTGCATGTAGATTTAAAAATCACTGTTAAAGTTTTTTATAAAAAAAAGAATTAGGCCTATTTTTCTTTAAATTTTACGTATTGTTGCTTGCTCTGAAAATTGTATGTGCTCATGTAGACTATGTTTCTGTTAGCCCACATGAAACAAGTATTTCTGTTTGTCAAATTTTAATTTCAAAGTTGATTTTCCTCTTTATTAAGCTATTCTAGCACTTTGTGAATCTACAACAAATTGTTCAGGGTTCAGATGATGTACAAAATAAACGCACACTGTTTGTGTAAAGGAATTTTCAGGTCTTACTGGAGTGACAACTACTTTGTTGTGGTTGATATAAGATATTTTTGTAAAGTTTCAGCCCAACAAAAGTATGACAAACTACGGCATATTGAATAGTTGATCCTTGTAAGACAACTGCCAAGGATTTGTCAGAGGACACTTGGTGTACAGCAAGTGGTTCTTACTGCACATCTTTATTGAACAAACTACATTTTCATCCATGAGCTGACAGCGGCGACATTACGTGGCGAAAATGTCATCCACAATTTGTTTGTTCATAATATTTTGTTGGGATAACATAATTTTTTATAATACAAGGATTTTTACTTGTGGTTACTAGAAGCATTGCTAAGTAGGAAAGATAGTACGTATTTTGTCCCTACTCATTATGCAACCTGGAGCAACTTTTTCGTTAAGCTTATAGAAGAGTTTTTTATGGAGGTATTTCCCGAAGAACCTACATTAATTAACATTGTATGCTTGCTCACAGTTTAGATTCTTTCAAAAATACCATTTGGAATTCAGTATAAATATTGTAACCTCTTGATGCGTTCTTGCCGGTATCATCAAAAATCTGACTGGGGTCTGCCGTCTCCTTGTTTTTAATCATCAAACTAAATCCTGCTGCCACAAAAATAATTCTTTTGGAACGTTCCATTACAGGAATATTTGGCATTTATGGTTCTTGTATGAACCACATGTACAAGCAGGTCTATGTCTGCACTGTGTGCGGGATGAACTTGTTAGGGTAAACTTAACCATGCAAGGCAAAGAACCTGATGTGCAGTGATAAATGTATAAAGGGGCGGAGGGGATGGGAGAATGCTGTTCAGAGTACGTTTTTCAGACTACTGTAGGTTTGAATTATTGTAACCATGCTTTATAACAAAATTAAATATCAAAGAGGAGTTAAATTTTATCCCCCCCCACTCCAGTTTTTTTTATCAGGCTTTTTGGTATTGTTTGGTGGAGTAAATATATTGTATGATTTTTATAATAAAAAAGTGTAATTGGCAGTTCAACTCTAATTTGTGGAAATCATTTTAAGTATCCCTGCATTTTGCAGTATGAGTGATGAGTTAAAATAAAATGTGGCAAGCAGTTAGATAAATCCAAGGTTATGTATCTGCCCATCCAAACAATTCATCCTCGTCCTTCAGGTCCCTGGTTGATGCCTGTATGTGTCTTGCTAGTTGATGTTGTGGCACGTGTGATAGCAGAAGTACTTTACTGCAGTTTTGGTAATTATCTGAATTTTAAGATTTTTGTATGCCTTTTGTAGTCTCCAACATTTATAACGCTTTATTGTTGCGTGCACATTATTTGTGTTACACAAGAAATCTCTGTATGTACATATTATGTATATGTGTTTGTAAGTATGTATTTAACATAGTGGAGTGACATTTGTGCTGTTGTATGTATGTGTGTGTGATAATATGCAAGATGTTGACATTAACCGTTATGCTGAGCTTACCCGACAAAGGTAAGCTACACAATTTTAGTTGTTTGGTAAAATTGCATTTTACTATACACAATATAAATATTATTTATTTACATTGTTACCTTTAAACTTAGTTTTTGTAGTTGGAACCATGAATTAGTATAGAATTCTGCTATGAGCATTGTTAAAGTTTATTCATGTGTGTACAAATATTTAAATTATAAATAATATTTATTTACAGCATTACTCTTAAAAACAGTTTTATTAAGAGAAATAGTGTTACAAATTTAGTTTTCTTTCTTGTAATGATAGAAGATTATTTGTGGAGCACTTGTGTATATGAGCAGTATTTCATTTAGTTAATTTTCTTGCACAGTTTTAAATAGTGAGTATTATTTTAATCTAAGTTTTCTTAATAGAAATCTTTATGAAGCTTGCTTGTGGAATTCTGCTTTATGTGAGCAGTGTTACAATTGGTTGTGTATTATAAAATTGTAAATTTTCCTTGAAGTGATTTTATAATATGGTATAAGATTATGGAACTACATATATTATGTTGTATCTTGCGTTTTAGACATAAAGTTTTGTAGTTTAATTGTATACCTTTTTGTAAAATGTGCCAACAATTTTTTTAGTTTTGCTGGTGACTGCTACTTCAAATCAAATCTGTGGGTAAGGAATTTGTCATAAACCCTTCACAGCACAGCATTCCTGTAATTGAAAACTCTGGGTAACTAAGTACCATTTTCACATGCCTCACAAATTATTATTTTTTGGGGGGTTTTTGTGTAATGTAAAGCATTGCCTGGTTAAGTTATTTATTTCATAGTTTCAACTATAATACTAATAAAGTAGTTGAAAGTTTTTTAACCAAGTATGCTACTTAAAATGTAAAAATTAAAATTAACTTCTTTTGTACACATAATTTTGTAAAGAAAAATATCTTCCAAGAAGAATTAATCACTTTAGTACAATTAAGTATAATATTTTTGTCAGCAAGGTATTTTTACATTTTGCTTTGCAAGTTTTGTTTATGAGATGTGTTGGAACTAAAACACTTCCGAGTGTTTTCTGTGTGGTGTCACATGTATTGTATGACTTGAACAATTATTGTGGTATAGGATTTGTAACCAATTTAATAGATGTGCATTGTTGGCTAGAATGCATGTGACTGCTAAATGTTCGCACTGATCTATCTGTGTTTTTTTTTTAATGTATGTTATTCATGGGATTTTCCCTGAAAATTTATGTATTACCAATTTGTAGTATTTTTTACTACCTTTTAATTATTTTAAGTACATATTAATTACAAGAAAAATGTTCTCATGTTGCAGAATTTTTAGTTAGTTGAAAGTAAAACCTCTTAGTTTAAAACTGGATGAGTTATTTGAAGAGTTCACCACATTACTGGTCTGATTACAAAAGTCCTAGAGGTGTGGTAAAGACATATCATAGANTTTTTTTTTTTTTTTTTTTTTTTTTTTGCAGGGTCTAGGAAAATCTGCATTGTGAGGATTATTTTACAGTAGATTTAGTTAGCTTAGCGTTTCATACTTTTGCAGGTGAGAATACAGAGTTTTCCATAACATACTATAAAAATACACATGCTATTTCCATGAAAAACTTTCAAGCTCTTATTATTTGCTTCTTTGTGCTAATATTCAGTGTCTGCAAGCCCTGAGGCAAGTGCATGCTCAGCAGTAGATGATTGCATGATTTTATGCTTGAGTTATGCTGAAGAAAAGTTTATAGTGATTTAGAGCTGGCTGCCTTGCATACACAAGTAGTGAATGATTGAAAAGTACAAGGTGTTGATTCATTCTGTTGATTTCTCACAAAGATTGGAGTTTGATCTTCTCATTATCGTTGGAATTGAGCCACACCCTAAAAGTAAAAGTCCACATTTACATAAAAAAAATTGTGGCCCTGTGCTGTTATTTTATACTTGATATGTTTTAAACAACATAAGGCGCTGTAACTTAACAGAGTGAAGTTCATTCATAAGTTCACACTTATCAGAAACCCAGCTAAATGTGTACGTGCCAGGTACAGATTATACTAGATGATTCACAGCACCCGTATCATCCCTTGCTCTCGGAAACAACACAACATAAGGGTTTCGTGAAAAAATTTTGATAACTATACTCTATATGAAGAATAAATTGGTAATAATCCCATTCCCCCAAACATATCGGTGGTAGGTGTATGGGGGGTGAGCCTTTAAATGGAAAATGGGAGTGTGGGTCGTATAAGGTATCGTTGGATAGATTGTCTAAAAGTAAACAATATTTATTAAGACACCTTTATTCTGACGTGCATAGTTTACACATAAAGTAAGTCATCTAAGAATATGGTTTGGACATTCATAGTTTATGCACAATGAAAATGAACGAAAACTATTGTTATTCTTACTACAATTAAAAGGAAATCAATTAAACGTGCTGTCTTTCTGGTGTGCATACCTAGGTTACGTACAATCAAAAGGACGTTGGGGGTACTGTAAAATTCGGTATGGTGTGAGAGAATCACTGTGAACTGGGAACTCTCATTCGCAAACACAACTCTTCATAAGTGTTTGAAATGTCAACCATCCTGTATCAGACACGACTCAGCTCTCCTTACATTCGCGGTTGCTCAGTGGACCTCAGCACAAGAGAGATGCACATGCTTCTCTGATTCTGTCTTTCATGTCTTCTCTTGTTGTTGGATGCACACAGTAGACAATGTCTTTAATTCTCCCCCACAAAAAGAAGTAATTTGAGGACAAGTCTGGAGAACGTGATGGCCAAGCTACAGCACCCATTCATTCAATCCACCGTCTGGGGAAAAACATGTCAGCAACTAGCCGAGCTCTGCGTGAAAAGAGAGCAGGACAGCCATCTTGTTGATGCCACAGTGTTAATCGCAGAGCGAGAGGAACATCTTCAATCAGCTGATACTAAATATTCTCTAGGAAGTTTGCTTAAGCTGCACCATTCAATTGACCTTCCAACAAATACGGTCCTATGACACAATGCCCGAGAAGGCCACACCCAGTATTAAGGCTCCACACAGGCTGGTTATTTACTTGATGGAGCCTACGTGGGTTGACTGCAGACCAGTAATGGGCATTATGTATGTTAATGTCACCAATACTCTTCAATGTGGCCTCATCAGTCCACAAAATACTGCGATGGAAAGTGCAGACCGTGCTCAGGAAAGTTATTATTCTCAACTTTTTGGTAGAGCTGTACATGGTACGGATGTAAACAATTATCAGCGAGGATTCTCCACACTGTACTTTGAGACAATCCTGAGTTGCGGGCAACCCTCAGTGTAAAATCATGAGGATTAACTACCGGGCAGTAAGTACATCAACAGCCCTCTCGTCTCTCGCAGGTCGTCTGATGCGATGATGTTTGTTGCGTGTCTGGTCATGTGCAGCGACATGCAAGATGCTGGAAGACATTGTACGAGTGACGGGCGCTTTGTGAATATCTCTCTGCGTACAAATGGGCAGCAGCTCTGCAGTTCCGACGACATTCTCCTAGTATCATCAACATGTAAAATGCTTCTTCGTTTGTAAACAGCAGAAAGCAACACCACAGACAGGCAATGTCTGACACTGAAACAACACACACGATTGATGGTTGCAATGTAAACTGAATGACTGTCTGAAGGAACAAACTTTTTATTGTCTGTTAACTTGCATGCAAAACCTGCAGTTCCTGTAAGTGGTATATTGCATATCTGCTTGCTGCATAGTGCTGCATTATCCTCCTCGTTGGCTCAGAAACAGTCTAATACCTACTACTCGAGTCCATGCAGTAAGGCACATCTGTCACCGCTAGTATAAAAGCGAGCCTCAACCTCCAACCAGAAATACAGTGACAGCGCACATTGTGTATCTGACATGCATAGTTTATGCACAACAAAAGTGGATTAACTTAACTGTTATTATACTGTTTCTGAATAAAAGCGGAGAATAAATCAGCACAAAGCAGCAAACAGATAAGCAATCTACGCCTTACAGGAAGTGCAGGTTTTGCATGCAAGTTAACTGACAATCAAAAGTTTGTTCATTCAGACAGTCATTCGTTTTACATTTCATGAAAGACAGAATCAGAGCAGCATGTGGATATCTCATCAGTGCTGAGGTCCGCCGAGCAACTGTGAAAGTAAGATGGAGATCAGAGTCTTGTCTGATACAGACTGGTTGACATTTAGAACCCTTATGAAGAGTACTGTGTGAGAATGAGTGTTCCCAGTTCACAGTAGTTCTCACACCATACCGGTATTTACAGTACACGTGACGTCCGTCCTTTTGATCGTAGCAGGAAAAACACGTTTGCGATCAATTTTCATTGTGCGTAAACTACGCACATCACAAACCATATTTTTAGATTATTAATTTTATTGTGCATAAACTATGCACGTCGGAAAAAAGGTGTCTTAGTAATTGTTGTTTCCTTTTAGATAATCTATCCAACGACACCTTACACGACCCACATTCCCCTTTGCCATTTCAAAGCTCACCCCTCATACCCCTACCGCAGGTATATTCTAAGAAATGGGATTAATACCAATGAATGCTTCATATAGGGTATAGTTATCAAAAACATTTTCACGAAACCCTGTTGTTGTGTTTTTTTAGAGAGCAAGCGATGATATGGGTGCTGTGAATCAACCTATATATCCTTCCACTATATGTAAAAAAAAATATTGTTATGCTACTTCTACATTTCAACTCAGATATTTTGTTTATAGTTTTCATAGAAAGCATAATGCATAAATGTTTGGAATTTAGGCATATAATAATATTTAGGTCTTATGATTATTATATTACATTATATTAAGATAGTTGTGTATTTCCTGATATAGCACATTACGCATGTAACAAGTTAGTGTTTTGCTGCGATTATGGTTAACCCTGTTGAAAGTGTGGTAAGAAGAAGTGTAGTGTTGAACCTCTTGTTATTGATGTGTGCTGGATTATTTAGTTAAAAGCATATCCCCAGTTGGAATAAATATTGAAACAAATGAACACCCACTCCAAAAAAAAAGACACTAATGCAACTTGTGTTACTATTTTATAACTTAACTTCACATAGTGGTGACAAAAACTAGATGTTGGCGAACATACCCACTTATAGGTTTACTATAACTTCCATTCCATTCGTATTTCTTTGCAATGTCATTTTAACTGGGTTTATTTATTTATTACTTTTTATAGGCTGTAGCAAATTGAGCATTCTTTTGGGCATGTGGCACACATTCAATTAAGAGAAACATAAGCACATTACACAGTTATGTTTTGAGCATGTAGGGAAAAGTAAAAAGTTATGATAAATATGAGACTTTCAAATAATTAATATAGTCATAAAAATTGTTTACAGTTAAAACATATGAATCCCGCATTCTCACACTGGACTAGTGCAACTGCCATTCTAGTTTCATAAAGTCACCCAACAGACACAATACACATTAAAATATAATAATTATTATTAGTACTCCTGCTGTGTAAAAACAAGATTTAGCTCAACCAAATAACTATTCTAGGTGGGTTAAAAACAGAACATGTACAAACTTGATTTGGTAATTTTAAGTATTTTTCACAGTAAGAAGAGCAGCTAGGGCCCATGCACCATATTTTGTGCTCATATTTTTATTAGTAACAGTGAAATATATTTTCACAGTGCTACTTGAAAATGTAAATATTTCGATACAAAAGGTTTACTTTACAAATAACAAACCTAAACTCGGTTTAATATTATTTTACCTATAAACTGTTTCTTATTTGCCATTGCCAACACAGCACTGTTCATACTTCTGTTTTTATAATTCGCTCTGGTTGTGAAATAAATGTTATAATTTATAGATATATTAATTAAAGTTTCGTTTAATAATAGTTTGTACTTCACTGTTAATAAGTGTTGAAAGTTTGTGATGAGTTATTTGAAAAACAGGGGAACATGTTCCAAACGGGGGAGATTTTTTTATAAAGGTTTGATTCCAAAAAGGTGAAGATACCCTAGACTATATATAGTACTGTATCACAGAAGTCCTTGTGGTATTTCTGTTATTAGTTTCCACATATGTACATGCAGAGAACATTTGATCCATGTTTATCTACTTGTGGTAGCAGAAACTAGTAAACTGATGAATTGATCAAGTACTTTGCATTTATTCTGCTAAGGCAATTTAAAATTGTGGCAGTAGAAAAAAATGTACGTTAAAAAAAGTGGTTTTTTACTCAGAAGGCTAATGAAATATGAAAAGGGCATCAGACCTAGTTTAATCAGAAACACGTGAAAATAAAGGTTTTTTTTCCCCCTCGCATAAAAAAAAAAAATGGTTAGACTATTAAAATTGATTAAAATTCTTGTATTGTGTAAACAAGGATTACATATTTTTGTTATGCTAGTAAAATCATAATTTTAATTATTTGATTATTCTAAATTTAGGCACGTGGAAGTAAAAAATACTGAATTGTGTAATGTTTTTGTCTCTTGTTTACATGATTTTCTGATATAGTTCCCAAAGGTCATAAATTAAACTGATATAGATTTTAAAAAAATTTTAATAACTGACAGAAAATATGAAATTTCCAATTTATCCTTGTCATAACGGATATACACAGATGAATCACATTATTATGTCACACCTGCTAGTATCCAGAGTAACCACTCTTTGCAGCACGGAAAGCAGCTAGACGAGCTGGCAGCGACTCAGTCAGGTGCTGATAAGCCCCACGGGTATCTGGAGCCATGCTGTCTACAGTGCGTCTCACAACTGTTGAAGGGTATGTGGCGGAGTAGACAGACGGCAAACACAATGNAAATGGTTAGACTATTAAAATTGATTAAAATTCTTGTATTGTGTAAACAAGGATTACATATTTTTGTTATGCTAGTAAAATCATAATTTTAATTATTTGATTATTCTAAATTTAGGCACGTGGAAGTAAAAAATACTGAATTGTGTAATGTTTTTGTCTCTTGTTTACATGATTTTCTGATATAGTTCCCAAAGGTCATAAATTAAACTGATATAGATTTTAAAAAAATTTTAATAACTGACAGAAAATATGAAATTTCCAATTTATCCTTGTCATAACGGATATACACAGATGAATCACATTATTATGTCACACCTGCTAGTATCCAGAGTAACCACTCTTTGCAGCATGGAAAGCAGCTAGACGAGCTGGCAGCGACTCAGTCAGGTGCTGATAAGCCCCACGGGTATCTGGAGCCATGCTGTCTACAGTGCGTCTCACAACTGTTGAAGGGTATGTGGCGGAGTAGACAGACGGCAAACACAACGATCAAGATGGTCCACAGATGTTCAATTGGATTGAGAGGGGGGTTGTTTGGAGTCCAAGGACTAACTTTGAAGTCTTGATCATGTTCTTTCAGCCACGTGCCGACACTTCTAGCTGTGTGGCAAGGTGCATTATCCTGCTGGAAGATCCCATCCTCCCGAGAAAAGACAATCATCATGTATGGGTGTATGTGATCGCTGAGGATGGATTCATAACCAAATAGATCAATAGTTCCTTCCACAAGAATGATGGGACTTACAGAATACTGCTAGAACTTTCCCCAGACCATAATACTGCCGCCACTGCCTTGTGTTCCAGCAATGGATGCAGGGTGTCTGTTCTCCTTTCTCGCCGGACACGCTGACGTCCAACCATTCTATGCAGCTGAAAACGTGACTCGGTGAAGGCTACCCGGCGCTATACTGCCAAGCAAATTCCAGTGGTTTTCGTTGATGCACCTGTGTTAGCATGGGTGCAGTTACCCTCTTCCGTTTACTCTGGAGCCCCATTCGCAGAAATGTTGCGGTAGACGCGTCTCTGGATGCCCCTTGCTTCATTTGGACGGTGAACTGTCCCACTATAGCCTGTTAGTTTGGTCTTCACGCACCGTCGTAGTCGACGTTCACCTCAGACATAAATGGTGCCATTCGTCCACTCAATACACCTTTACTACAGAGGCACGTGAACAGTTCACAAACGTCACTGGTTCCGAAATGCCGCCCCCCCTTGCCCTAAAAGCAGATGATTATCCCATTTTGCAACTAGGTTAAATCGCTTCCCTTACCCATGACAGCAAGATGCATTATGTATACAGCGAGTCTGTTGGTTGCAGTATATACCTGCTTCACCAGCCCACGTCATGGGCCCCACATCATGGACTACGTGCGGCAGATGGCACTTCTAGAATGTGGTCATAATGTGATGCGACTGTGTAAATTTAAACAATTCGGTACAAAACTCATTAATATTATTATTTATATAAATTTAATTTTTGAAATGTGTGATAATATCTACTCTAATTTCTTGGCTCTGTTGTGTCCACCATTTTCTGGCTAATTACTTTGCAGAACATTTACAAAGTGACTGACACAGATGGGGCTTGGAGACTGGAGGCTGGAGTGTGCTACTATTAGTGCACCTATGGTCTACCTGTACTAGCAATGCACCACACCTGCACAATGTTTAGTAATACCTATCCAAGAATAAACTTAATTCGTGTAGGTCCCACATATCATATGGCGCACAGTGCTTAGTATGGGATGTATTCTTTACAGATTTCCCTTGTGCAAGGCTGGCGTGGCCCAAATTTACTTAATCTGACATCATACTGCGATACCTATCAAAAAATTTGTATTCTCGGGGGAGGAGATTGGCTTGATCCCCCCACCTCCCTTGCTTTAACCTCCTGCTGTGGAAGGCTTTATTGGAGTGGTTCAATCTGCCTCACCGAACAAATTCGTAATGGGTGGTTGAAACTAGACTGATGCAAGGTTGCTAGAAACTTTAAACTATTAGTTGCAAATTTCCGGAGGGAAAGTCCCACCCGATCGCAACACATGTCCAACTCGTTTTGAAGTGCTACAGCTTCCTGCGCCGACTGCTCCAGTCACCACATCATTCACGTATGTATTTGTCGTTAAAACATTGGGAACTTGTGTCTATCACCCAAGAGCTGACGAAATTTGGGAATAGCCAAAAATGGAGAAGCAGGAACTCCATAGGTCTTCGTCATGTATCATGTATTCGTTTACCTTTGACGATGGTTTGAAATGCCTGTGTGTGCACAGGCAAAGGCTGTCCATGGTAAACTGAGCACTTTTGAAAGTCCTGCTTAAGATGTAATTGTATGAACATTGTGTATTCTTCCACCATATGTAGAATTAACGTTGCTATTAGCTTCAGCAGTTTTTTCATGCACCAGTGAAATGAAATACTGACATTATTAGGAAAGTAAATATTTTACAAGTTTGCTGATTCTTACACATACATGCATTAAAAAAAAAACTAAAGCAAAATGATTAATTTCAGCATTCACAAATTTTTACCTAACACTTATAATTCAACATTAATAGATGGGACTACCCCCCCCCTGACTTGCTTGCAACTTTACATGATGCTTGTCAGTCAGTGTGCAAACACCTTTAAGGGAGGTAGACAAAGTGAAATTTTAAATGCCTCTGCAAGGTCCCATCTGGCTATAAGGAAGCATTATCATTGGTGTGCGAAGCAATCATCATTAGGGTGTCTCGCAAAGAGAGTGACTGCTATTACCTAGGGTAATAATTTATATTAAGTTTTAAATGGTGATAGTTATAGGCCTACAGAAGTTGTGATAAAATAAGATATTATATGATGACTACATTTCACCATTATTTCCAGAAATATAGTTTTGTTAAACTCAAATGTGACATTTTTCACAAGTTGAATGGTGCTAGAGCATGATCATGTAGGTGACATCCAGTGTAAGGGTATTATGGTAATACCAAGACGTGTAATGGTGTTGCCTCTACCACAAATGTGTTCTTACTATCAGGATTTTTGATCATTTGCTATTTTTATTATAATAAGGGGGCTTATCTCTGAGAATGAATGCGTCAAGATTGTATTAAGATTAGACAGAATTTAAGTTAGTACACTTATGCGAAATTGTACATCATTGACCATTTGAGTGCTGGGGAAAGCACTAGTTTGTAGTTTCCTCCAAACTTTTTTTTTGTTGCTAAAAATAAGGAAATCGAGACTGTTGCTCGATATATGGTGATATAATTAATTGTTTGCAGTTTACAGGAAAGGCCAGGGTTGGGATGTTTGTAATTAATCGAGACTTTCATGGCTAGAGGCTTCTTGGACTTCCTATTAAAAAAAAACCGACAAAAGAATGGAGTGGAGTTGAGAGATTTGGGAGGCTCTTAACACCGAGGTCTTGAGAGCCGGTATAAACAAAATACGATAGTTAACATGAAAGGGCAAGTATCAGCAGAAGTGATTTTAAGAACCATGGGATAAGAAAGATGAAAGAAAAGTGATGAGTGAGAAATGTTAAATCTGTCTTAATTATAAACTTTACCTTAATGTTTTATCTCCAGATCCCCGGATAAACTAGGATACTTAGGGGTAATGCGATAATTTTCCCAAGGGAATTCCATACAACCACGCCTCCTGGGAGCTCTTCAAAATAAAACCCGTTTCCAGACAATCATAACTTACAGTTGGTTCCAAATCTATTCGTATCACCGAAACTCAAGGAAATATCTTTTGTAGTATATATCGTTTGAAATCCTAATTTATACTATACTGTAAGCAGTGGCGGATTTACCAGTAGGCTGGAGCCTAGGGCGGCAGATTTGGGGCCAAATTTTTTTTATGTCTTACAGAAATTAAAAAGATTTATATTTATATACCTAAATGTTATTAGATCCACACAAACAATTCAACATGTAATATGTTTCACCACTTAGATAAATTTTTCTACAATTTGCGTAGTCCCGTTTGGTTGCGGCGCGGGAACGAGTGACATGACCGTTCGCTAAGTGTGTGTGGCCGAATTGACTGCACGAGCGCAGCGCGGGAGCCGAAGCGGGGTCATGCTGTTGTAGGCATACGCCACGTGGTGCATAGAGTCGGAACTAATTAACAAGATTTCATACGACGATATATTTGATGATTTTGCCAATATAAAATCGCGGAAAACGGTATTGTAAAATTTTCATAACTTAATTAATTGAATAGCATCGACATCATCAGCCGGTTGCTACCAGATCATTGAATATATTGTTTTTAAACTGTAAGTAAGCGCAATAAAAATTATTTAATTACGTTTACTGAATGTACATTATTGCGTAAGTAGTATTGCGACATACCTTACCCCGCCTTATTAGCACTACATGATTGAACTTTTATTAGCTCAGAAATATACCCAAAAACTATTTCTTGTGCAATCTTAACTAAATCATTGGGTTGTAAAAATAATCTAGAAACTGACATATCGATCCCCTAGTTCACAATAATACTAATTACGGGGAAGAGGTGGTGTAATTAGGATGATAGTGCACAAATCATAAAGTTACAATTTCATTGACAAAAAAATTGTAAATAATATGATTGTGAACTAGTGTATCCAATTGTAGGGGCGACACAATTTGAATAGCCTACTGGCGGCAAATGTGTAAATCCGCCACTGACTGTAAGGAAAAGTTTCATGTCATTTAAATAACGGTAAGCGTATTAGTTAAAGAAAAATTTCTACTCTGACTGCTGCAGTCGTTTCCGCTGCACCAGACACACCACACCGATGGGCTTGTGGGCACGAGTATGAGAGTATCAGTGTAATTGCATCGGTGTTCTAATTTATTCAGTGTATATAATTCATATAATTTTTTTTTATCATCATGGGTGACAGTCGATACAGCCAGAGACATTTGACATTGTACACGTGGCAATACTGTGGCTGGTACGATGTAACATTTAGAATTAATATAATCATTTTTATTGTGTATTTGTGTAAGGGAAAATTATGTTGTGTTAGGTTAATTTAATTCATGTCACTTTCATCTCATAATCATTATTTCAGTTTATATTGTACTTCATAATTTCGCCGCTTGGCGTCGGCTGCGCTCAGGTAGCGGAAGCCAGCCCCACGCTTCCTCCCAGTTCTCTTCAGCACTTAAACGCATCAAGACTTGTAAGTCTCTCGCTCCGCAAAGGCCGTCGGTGCGGATATCTTCAGCTTAACTCTTACTCATTGGCATAGACTTCACAAACCGAATCATTGTTTTATTTGTTATAGCGCCGAGGGAAGAGCGACGTTATTCTTATCGGAGAATTGTTAAATGCAGTCGCGTTTCATACTGTAAAGCCACGTGTTTTATATTATAGTTGTGTGTGTTCGTTAAGGAGTCTCAAGGAATAAAGAACTCCACAAGCATCGTGTGTTTTATTTGTATGTTAATTAAGGCGTGCGAGGCGGCCTACAGCCTCGCCATCGTGTGTGATGGAGTGTTAACCAGAGTCCCCTAGGCCATCGACCGAAACGATCCTCATTTCATCAGCTCACCGCAGAGCTGTGGCGCCGGGCACATATTTAATACATCCTCAGCTCTGGAAACACCGCGCGTCAAGTTGGCTTTCCCAATTCGGGACGGGAAATTCACCGAGCCAGTGCTTGACCATGTCAAGATATTACTAATTACTGTTATAATACACTTTCAAAACTTTAGGGAGTTTTTATTGTATGGTAAGTAAATAAACAATCGACAATGCTCTACTATAGTACTCACAGTTCACTGGGCTCTTCAGTTTGCTTTTCTGCACTGGATGTCTTCTTTGTGCATTCTTTAAGCATTGCCATTAAGTTATGTGAAATTCAATGAGCGTGGGTATTTTCCAGTAGAAGCTAGCCCATTAATTTTTAAACGTGGTGACGTGTTTATATTTATAAATATGGTATTTTTGAATAACATGTCGAAATTCAAACAATCATCATTTATGGACTAATTATAAACAATGAATGAGTGTAACAAAATTATTGGAAAGGTCAAGTATTTTTAATTCACGCCAGGAAACAGCGCCGGGAGTCCGCAACTTCACATACCTGCATGTAAACAAGTTGCATATCACGAAGGCAAACAGAACTGGCGTGTCCTGTGGCGACCGCCTGTACAATCACTTCTGGCAACCTTCACCTGTTAATTGCTAACCCTCCATTGTTCAAGTAGCGAACTAACAAATAACCACTAGCGGCGCCCACGCACCTCGAGGTTATGGTGTCCTATGTGCAGGTGCTCTCCACATGTCATACCAGTTCCGTTCGCTTTCGTGTTATGCAATTTGTTGTGCACGCAGGCTCATAAAGCTGCGGTACTCCCTGCGTTGTTTCGCCTAACTCAACTTAAATTAAAAAGTACTATATGACATTTCCAAACAGTTAGTTACTAGAATATATGGTTTCTATTAGCCCACAGATGCTGTAGTTTTAAATTCGACATGTTATTCAAAACACCTGTGTGTGTTATTTTTGGGGGGAGGGGGTTAACACATTGCTTACATATAGAAGTAGTATATAAATGATGACTTTGGTACAGAAATTGAAGGGAGTAGAAACCAGGAGCTGTCCGCTAACTTGTTTGACGTCACAGCTGGGGTCGTGTTATAGACAGAATGAAGTGTTTCACCCTAAAAAGTACTTCAGATATTATTTGTTTTGCCCCAAAAAAATGGGAAAAGTACCGTTGGAGAACTCAAATGAGCAAAGGGGATTCTGGGCAGCAGGAGAATTCAAGACTACTTAAATGATCCACAGTCCTCAGAGTAGCAAGACAGGATCCGAGGCTCCTCAGGAAAGGTTCCGAGCCATGCCCAGAGGATCAGGTGGGTCAGCAGTAGTGTTTGTTTACATTACTGATGCCGGCAGCCATGTTATATGTGGGTGACCTGGACCCCAGTAACTAAACACGGTAAATCAAAGAAAACTAATAAATATTAAAAATGTTGGAATATATACATTCATGACGACCGGCATTTTAAATGTGGAAGGCTTTTGCCATGAACTCGAAAAATAGCATTAGAAACTAAAAAAAAAAATTTTAAATGTCTAGGAACTAATTATGTTACTGACCCCAACCACCATGTTAGATGTTGTGACCTTAATCCTAGTAACCATAGACTCAACAAATTTAGCTAATTGTAGAGTATTAAAAAAAAATTAGAAAAAATTATACTGATCCAAACCACTTTGGCGGATGTCGGTGACGTTGACTCAAGTTACACTTAAATCGAAAAATTCGTAAAAATCGAATGAAAAAATTACATAGATGATACCAAACACCTTATTGGATGTGTGAAACCCGGAGGGTTCGGTTCTCGTAAAAATAGCAGAGTACAACCACTCCCCAGTACGACGACCAGAAGGTGAGTGGTTGGTCGGTTCCCCACGTCTGTCCCCTGTGCGAAATAATTGTTTACAATATATTTGATTAAACTGCCGGATTCCCTCTCCACTCCCCAACCTAAATTAATTAATGGCTTTTCATAACACACATATCTCTTCCCTTCTCCAACACCCATACCGCCAACTCAACCCCAGGCTCTCAATCCCTTTCACCATTAACTCGCCCTTAGCTCGACCCCCTCACAATTCTTACTCGCCACCAACCAACCAACAACAAATGACTCCCCTCCCCCTTCCAGACCGACCTGCAATCTCTTCCTCTACCCAACGACAACCATCCCCTCCCTCTTATTCCAGCTAGTTTCTTCCACTCCATTTACTCACTATAATTAGACTGATTAGTTGATTCCTCTCCACCCTCAACAATCATAGTTGCCATACTTCATCTGATAACTCACTAAATTCGACTTCCACTCACCACATACAACCATTGCCGCTACCTCCCACCTCACAGTACACTCACTTCTACCAGCTCCAATTACTCACTGTTCGACCCCCTCCACACAACCACTATATTTTATCGGTGTCCATCATCTCCTTGCCCTCTTACGACGTGAGTGACTGTTGGTCGAGCAGAATCGTGAACATCGTAGTCATTCGTCTGATGCGACATGATAGATCATCTTCTATTTTCTGACCTTCGTAGCTCTAATTCTGGTAAGCTATATTGTGTTCAACACTTCCAGTACAGTATGCATGTTATTATAGGTCGTGGACATCATAGTTATTTGTCTGATGCGACATGATAGATTGTCTTCTATTTTCTGACCTTCGTAGCTATAATTCTGGTAAGCTATATTGTGTTCAACACTTCCAGTACAGTAGGGCCTATGCATGTTATTATAGGTCGTGGACATCATAGTTATTCGTCTGATGCGACAGATGATAGATCACCTTCTCTTTCCTGACCTTCGTAGCTATAATTCTGGTAAGCTTTATTGTGTTCAACACTTCCAGTACAGTATGCATGTTATTATAGGTCGTGGACATCATAGTTATTTGACTGATGCGACATGATAGATCGTCTTCTATTTCCTGACCTTCGTAGCTATAAATAAGGCAAGTTAAATTATGTTGTACACTTCCAGAACAGTATGTACGTTATAATCGGTCGTCGTCGTAATTACACGTAAATTTTTGCGCTGAAGAAAAAATCTGCTCGAAATTTTAAGTACCTGCTTGAACCAACGAGTTATTGGTGAAATGGAAATTATTATGAAGCGTTCGTTGTAACGATTCAGAATGTTAGTTCTTGTTATGCTTTATGTGTTTTGAAGTATTTTCCCCATGTTTTGAAGTGTAATGTAAATATTTATGTGTTAAAAGTAAACAGTTTCTGTTTACAAACAAAGAAGTGAAAAATGGACACAATATATATATAAAATCAATCTGAATATGTCTCTTTGTTATTTAGAAGTATATTTCGTAAGGTCACGAGTGCCAGAGAAGAGTACATGCACGGCGTCGGGGACGCGCGTTATGTAAACAACAACACCGGTTACGTCAGCAGCTAACAGATGATTCAGAAGGTAAACGTCATTGCCGTATTCGCGTTATCCATAGCTTGGACTGCTCCAGGACTGATGTTGGCTGTGATTGGATGCGTGAATTTGCGCCAAAATCTGGGAATTGGGTTGCTAGCCCGCCTAACTTACTGCTTCTAGGACTAGGCTTTATATTGACAAGTTGCACTCTAAGATGCTTTTCAAATGATCATTTTATTTTCCGAAATAATTTTGTGTTTGCTATCATTGTTGGATTACCTTGCATTGTTTACCATAATGTGAACTGATCAAAATATTTAAAATGAAAAACTGTATGAACCCATTGGATTTGTATTGTTGCTTTAGAATATTTTAACCAATTGCAATTAC
Source organism: Clitarchus hookeri (assembly GCA_002778355.1). Classification (NCBI taxonomy): domain Eukaryota; kingdom Metazoa; phylum Arthropoda; class Insecta; order Phasmatodea; family Phasmatidae; genus Clitarchus; species Clitarchus hookeri. The sequence continues at coordinate 492,930 of NQII01000724.1, forward strand.
GGCTGTTTGAAAGGGCTTTCTGTCTACCTTATGCGCGCTCACCACTTCTAAGAATTTCTGCGCTGGGATTTATAACTGCGAGGCGTAAAGACGCTCGGGGTCATCTGTAAGCCAACTTCGTGTCCGGAGAAGATAAAGTGATAAGATTTTACTTAAACTGGTTCGTGAGGCGTTGTTACTTGCGGAATCCGTTTTACTTTCGCGGGAATGTTCGCCGCAGAGTAAGTGAGTGATTGTTTATGACAGTTTTATTGGAGCTCGTGTAGTAATTAGAATTTCATTAGTGATTGAACTCACAGACGCCCACGTGAACACAACTACTTAAACTACTTTGTGTATATAGAGTATATTCACCCCTTTAGTATTCGCAATACGTATTTTAGATGGCGGTGACAAAGTATCGCGTGACAAATTATTCCATAAAAGCCGCCATATACCTCTTTGCGAGCAGGCTTGGGTAGCAGGTCCCGAGAAGCTTCTACTGGAGCTTGTGCGGAACATTGCATCGCTGCACACAGGCTTTACATGCAGATGCTATTGTGGGTTACGTGTGCAGTTAGAATACTTCACTACAGTATGTGGTTCCGGGGGATTTTAATTTAATGTCGGAGTGGAGGGATTTGGGCGGGTTTTAACGAGGCCCTGAGCAATTTCACTGAACACCATTAAGTGGTGCACAGTTCCAGTGTACAGACACGTAAATAAATGCACTCTTAGATAAGGAACATGCAAATGTTATACGTGAAAAAACAAAGCGCGAAAGCCGTGTAACACTCAGCAGTTAGTGTCAGTAGTACATGTTTTGTCTTTGAAGACCATTTCAGCATTAAGTGGGTATACATATTTTTTCCTTATTTTAATGACATTGACATAATCCAACACATTAATGTTCATTTTCAAGGCAGTACGTGAAGACCGATGGATTTTTTTCATNTAATGACATTGACATAATCCAACACATTAATGTTCATTTTCAAGGCAGTACGTGAAGACCGATGGATTTTTTTCATAAGATTTTGTAATATGTTTGAGGCTAACTCAATGAACGTTGAGTTGAGAGTTTTAGGCGGCTCTTGACGAGGTCTTGAAAGCCGATGAGGGTGAAATGAGGTGAGATTGGAGCAGTAGTGGTATGCTAGGGCGGGGAACGCGGTTTGTGCATGATGGTGGTCAGGGGATGTCCGCTAATTCTCCCCGGTCCACTGGACATGGCTCGGAGGCTCGAACCCTACTCTACTGCTCTGAGAATTAAGTGACTCATTCCGTTAGGAGCCTCTAATCCTCTTGCTAGCTTGCGGCTGTTGCTTCGAGCAGCTTCATGTCCACTTTCCTCATTTTACCATTTTTTTTAGCTGTTTGGTAAAAAAAAGTGATTTTTTTTGTGAAATAATTAATTTCGGAAGTGATTTTGGGGTAAAACTGGCCACTTTGTTGATAACATGGCCGTCCCAGGCCGCCGGACCTCCACCTGTGACGTTGCATGCGGGCGAATCCTGATGCAGTATACCTACGCCAGACTCAACGTTTCATATCTACTAGCCTGGTCGGGTAGTATTGTTGGTTAATATGTTAGGCTGGTATGGATGGCTTGTGTGGCTGGATGGTACGGTTGGTTCGTACGGCTGGCTAGCATGGCCAGTTGGTATAAGTAGCTGGTATTGGTGGAGCGTAAGGATGTACCGTATGGCTGGCCTTGCACATTGGAATTTACAGTCGGTATTGCTGACCTGTTCGCCAGGTTGGTCGAAATGGGTGTTTGTAATAGGTATGGCTCGTATAGATGTCTGGTATGGTCGGTTCGCATGGCTGGCTGGTATAGTCGGTTCGTATTATCGGCTGGTAAGGTCGGTTGATTTTGTCGGCTTGTATGGTAGATTCATATGGACTATTAGTATTGCCAGCTGGTATGGGCGAATCGTATGGCTGGCTGGTATGATTGGGTTGTACGACTGCCAAGAGTGGCCAGTTCGTATGTTTGGTCGGTCGGTCGGTCAGTCGATCCTTTTTCTTGTGGTCTGTTTAGATGTGACTCTATCGCCAATGATTCGAAGACATTGGTCAACTATTCTCATACAGTGCCCAGATACATCGCGCTAGTTCAGCTTATGACGGTCCTTGTACATTCCAAGTTTCAAGGGCTTAAGCGAAATGGATTGCGAAAGGTATCGCCGACAATGTAAGCAGTCTATCTGGAGTCAGCGATGGTGCCACTAAAGACGAAGGCGGGACGTGCGCCGTTAAACGATGAAAAGATTATATTTTTGGTATGGGGATTTATTTTTGTGATTTGTTTGGGAGGGGAGAGAGAGAGAGAGAGNACGATGAAAAGATTATATTTTTGGTATGGGGATTTATTTTTGTGATTTGTTTGGGAGGGGAGAGAGAGAGAGAGACTGGGATTATTATAAATAAATACTAAATAATGTAATTGTGTGATGTGAGGTTTTTTTTTGCATATACAAACAAAATAACCTGTAGTGTACAGAGTGTGAAGTGACACAAGGTTCCCTCTTACACAACAATAAAATTACTCCTCTTTCCAATCAACCGCAATAAAAAAAAACAATTTACTGGCACTCGCGGAGAACATATCTGGTTAAATGAGAAAGAAAATGCCTGAGCAGATTCTAGTGTGTTGTAGGGCACTAGTATCTACGATTTGCAAGGAAAACACCAACATGAATTATTTTAGTTTTTCTCGTTTATAGCGCCAGTCAGTGGGTATGAAATTCCTTCCAATCTTAGGGTACTCTAATATTCATAAAGTATTCAATCATTCCAACATTAAATTTAAATAAATAATTTCGTTGAATTACTGTTCAAACAAATTTAAAACATGTCACTGTTACAGGATACTCAAAAGTCTTTAAGTGTTCCTGATCATGTACTTATAGTTTTGCTGGGCATACCCTTACCTTCCCTCGGCCATTTTGAAAAAAAAAAAAAAAAAAAGTTGCACTAGGGTTATCTCTTCATAATATTACAATCCAGCAATTATTGTGCCTCTTCTTCACCTGCCCACTAGTCTTTAATACTTTAAAACAAATTACATGACAATAATTAACTTTTGTACGCTTCATTTCGGAAAATAAAATGATCATTTGAAAAGCATCTTAGAGTGCAACTTGTCAATATAAAGCCTAGTCCTAGAAGCAGTAAGTTAGGCGGGCTAGCAACCCAATTCCCAGATTTTGGCGCAAATTCACGCATCCAATCACAGCCAACATCAGTCCTGGAGCAGTCCAAGCTATGGATAACGCGAATACGGCAATGACGTTTACCTTCTGAATCATCTGTTAGCTGCTGACGTAACCGGTGTTGTTGTTTACATAACGCGCGTCCCCGACGCCGTGCATGTACTCTTCTCTGGCACTCGTGACCTTACGAAATATACTTCTAAATAACAAAGAGACATATTCAGATTGATTTTATATATATTGTGTCCATTTTTCACTTCTTTGTTTGTAAACAGAAACTGTTTACTTTTAACACATAAATATTTACATTACACTTCAAAACATGGGTAAAATACTTCAAAACACATAAAGCATAACAAGAACTAACATTCTGAATCGTTACAACGAACGTTTCATAATAATTTCCATCTCACCAATAACTCGCTGGTTCGAGCAGGTACATTAAATTTAGAGCATATTTTTGCTTCGGTGTGAAAATATAGGCGTAATTACGAGGACGACCGATTATAGCATACATACTGTGCTGGAAGTGTACAACATAATTTAACTTATCTTATTTATAGCTACGGAGGTCAGGAAATAGAAGACGACCTATCATGTCGCATCAGACGAATAACTTTGATGTCCACGACCGATAATAACATGAATACTGTACTGGAAGTGTTGAACACAATATAGCTTACCAGAATTAGAGCTACGAAGGTCAGGAAAGAGAAAATGATCTATCATGTGTCGCATCAGACTAATGACTACGATGTTCACGATGCTGCTCGACCAACAGTCACTCAAGTCCTAAGAGGGCAAGGGGGTGATGGGCGCCGACAAAATATAGTGGTTGTGTGGAGGGGGTCGAACAGTGAGTAATTGGAGCTGGTAGAAGTGAGTGTACTGTGAGGTGGNGCTAGGGATGGAGAGTCATTTGTTGTTGGTTGGTTGGTGGCGAGTAAGAATGGTGAGGGGGTCGAGCTAAGGCGAGTTAATGGTGAAAGGGGTGGAGAGCCTTGGGGTTGGTTGGTGGTATGGGTGTTGGAGAAGGGAAGAGATATGTGTGTTACGAAAAACCAATAATTCATTTGGGTTGGAGAGGGTTGGGGAGTGGAGAGGGAATCTGGCAGTTTTATCAAATATATAGTGAACAATTAATTGGCACAGGGGACGGACGTGGGGAACCGACCAATTATTCGCCTTCTGGTCGTCGTACTAGGGAGTGGTTGTATTCCGCTGTTTTTACGGGTACCGAACTCTCTGGGTCTCACACATCCAACATGTTGTTTTGGTATCATTTCAGTTATTTTATCCTTGACTTTTACGAATTTTTCTTAATTTTTTGAGTTCACTGTAACTGAGGTCATGGTCGCCCGCATCCATCATGGTTGTTGACGTCAGCTAGTCATTTCCCCCTCGATTTTAATTTTTTTCTAATTGACGATATTTTCTTTTTTTAGTTTAAGGGAACTGGCATGAGGGTCGTCGACGTCCAACATGGTGGTCGGGGTCAGTAATGCAATTTTTCCTAAATGTTTAATTTTTTTAAATTTATTTATATTTTTTGTGTCTAAGCATACTAGGGTTAAATCAATATCACCAACATCCAACATGGTGGTTAGGGTCTGTAGCGTTATTTGTTTTCAAGTGCTTTAAAGTTTTTTTTTTGCTTCAAGCGATTTTTTGATTTCATGGCCAAAGTCTTCCACATTCAAAATGCCGGTCGTTGTCATTAATGTAACTTTACTTAAATTTTTAATTTACATTTTTTCTTAGATATTTTTGATTTATTGTGTTTAGTTACTGGGGTCAAGGTCACCCACATATAACATGGCTGCTGGCATCAGTAATGTAAACATAGTTCAATGGGTATGAGGGGGTTTCGCTGTAGATAATGCAACATTAAATCGATTTTTCACTATCCACTTTATATTACCATTCATAATTATAGGAATAGTAATAATACATTTAATTTTTCTACACCAAACAGGATCAAATAATCCTCTAGGGATTAAAAGAAATCTAGATAAAATTCCATTCCACCCATATTTCTCACTAAAAGATATAGTAGGTTTCATTATACTGCTGATCCACCTGATCCTCTGGGCCAGGCTCGGAAACTTTCCCCGAGATACCTCGGATCCTGTCGTACTACTCTAANACATTTTTTCTTAGATATTTTTGATTTATTGTGTTTAGTTACTGGGGTCAAGGTCACCCACATATAACATGGCTGCCGGCATCAGTAATGTAAACAAACACTACTGCTGATCCACCTGATCCTCTGGGCCAGGCTCGGAAACTTTCCCCGAGATACCTCGGATCCTGTCGTACTACTCTGAAGACTATGCGGATCATTTGTCAGGTAACCTTGGATTCGCCTGCTTCTCAGAGGACTCTTTGGCTCTCGCATCAAGGAGCCTGGAATCCCCTTGCCTCATTTGAGGACTCAATTGGAATATTTTCCCATTGTTTGGAAATTTTATGGGACAAAGGGCGATTTTGGGGCGAAATCAACAGTTTCTGAAGTACTTTTTGGCGTTTAAGACTTTATTTTGTTGATAAAACGACCACCCCACGCCGACGAGTGCGACCCCAGCTGTGACGTCAAACTAATTAGCGGACGGCTCCTGGTTACTACTCCCTTCAATTTCAGCACCAAAGTCGTAATTTATGTGCTACATCTATATAAACAAGGTGTTTAACACACACACATACACACACGTGTTTTGAATAGCATGTCGAAATTGAAACTACAGCATCTGTTGGCTAATAGAAACCATATATCCTAGTAACTAACTGTTTGGAAACGTCATGTAGTATTTTAAAATCGAAGTTGAGTTAGGCGAAACAACGCAGGGAGTACCGCAGCTTTATGAACCTGCGTGCACAGCAAATTGCATAATACGAAAGCGAACGGAACTGGCATGACACAATAACCTCGAGGTACGTGGGCGCCGCTAGTGGTTATTTGTTAGTACGCTACTTGAACAATGGAAGATTAGCAATTAACAGGTGAAGGTTGCCAGAAGTGATTCCATTTGATTTCCAACAACACACAAACAGCAGTATTGGCGACGCAGGGTCTTCACATATTTTCATTCTCTATGTACAGGAGATCGCCACATGACACGCCAGTTCTGTTCGCCTTCGTGATATGCAACTTGTTGTACACGCATGTATGTGAAGTTGCGGACTCCCGGCGCTGTTGCCTGGCGTGAATTAAAAATACTAGATGACCTTTCCAAAAATGTTGTTACTATAATTTATTGTTTATAATTAGTCCATAGATGATGATGATAATGATGATGATTATTGAATTTTGACATGTTTTTCAAACACACCATATTTATAAATATAAAGATATCACCAATCATAAAAACGAATGGACTAGCTTCTACTGAAAAATATCCACGCTCATTTAATTTCACATAATTTAATGGCAATGCTTAAAGAATGCACAAAGTAGACATCCAGATGCAGAGAAGCGAAACTGAAGAGCCCAGTGAACTGTGAGTACTATAGTAGAGGATCGTCGATTGTCTATTTACTTACCAAACAATAAAAAACCCCTAAAATTTTGAAAGTGTATTAAAACAGCAATTAATAATATCTTTTCTAAAGGTTTAGAAATATTTCTTTAACTAATACGCTTAACGTTATTTAAATGCCATGAAACTTTTCCTTACAGCATAGTATAAATTAGGATTTCAAACGATATAAAGACATATGCTATAAAAATCTTTCCTTGAGCTTCGGTGATATGAATAGATTTGGGACCAACTGTAAGTTATGTTTGTCTGGAAACGGGTTTTTTGAAGAGCTCCCAGGAGGTCTGGTTGTCTGGAATTCCCTCGGGGATCCGGGGATCTGGAGATAAAACATAAAGGTAAAGTTTATAATTAAGACCGATTTAACATTTCTCACTCATCTCTTTTCTTTTCTTTTTTCATCTTTCTTAACCCAAGGTTCTTAAATTCACACCTGCTGATACTTACCCTTTCATGTTAACTATCTTATTTCGTTTATACCGGTTCTCAAGACCTCGGTGTTAAGAGCCTCCCAAATCTCTCAACTCCATTCCATTCTTTTGTCGGTTTTTTGTGTAGGAAGTCTAAGAAGCCTCTAGCCATGAAAGTCTTGATTAATTTCCAACATCCCAACTCTGGCCTGTCCTGTAAATGTTAAACAATTTATTTTTTCGTCATATATCGAGCAACATTCTCGATTTCCTCAATTTTAGCAACAANTTTCTTAACCCAAGGTTCTTAAATTCACACCTGCTGATACTTACCCTTTCATGTTAACTATCTTATTTCGTTTATAACGGTTCTCAAGACCTCGGTGTTAAGAGCCTCCCAAATCTCTCAACTCCATTCCATTCTTTTGTCGGTTTTTTGTGTAGGAAGTCTAAGAAGCCTCTAGCCATGAAAGTCTTGATTAATTTCCAACATCCCAACTCTGGCCTGTCCTGTAAATGTTAAACAATTTATTTTTTCGTCATATATGGAGCAACATTCTCGATTTCCTCAATTTTAGCAACAAAAAAAAACGTTCTTGAAGGAAACGACAAACTAGTGCTTTTCCCATCACTAAAGTGGCCAATGATGTACAATTTCACATTAAGTGTACTAACTTAAATTCTGTATAATCGTAATACAATCTTGAGGCATTCATTCTCTAAGATAGGCACCCATAAATGATCAAAAAATTTGATAATAAGAACACCTTATTTATTATTTTAATCAGTAATTGCTATTCTATGAAGAACAAACTTGATCCTCCAACGTCTTGTGCAGGTAATTACACTTGTGAAAATGCATTGAAGAACACCTAGTATATATCGGTCAAACCAAACATGTTTTACAACACAAAATGTTTTTGGGTACATGGCTATCTGATAGTAAGTAGAAGGTCACTTCTCACCTGCACTCGTCTGCAGCCATTAGGCAAAGTGCTTATTGCAGGTTGTCTGACAACACGACGAGTGCAGTTTGCTGATCGATTACATCGTGTGTGTATCAGAGTGTGTCTGCAATGACTGGAAGGCAATGTCACTCACAAATAAAACAGTAAATTGACTTTGAGCGTGGCCTTATATTGGAAGTCCAAAAGAGTGGCTGGAAGTTTCGCAGAATTCCCCTCACTTGGGATGTGGGGATGTCACCGATGGGCCACGTGTCAGTGGCCCATCGGTGATGAATAAGGTGGGTGACATAGGGTTCCGACAGTTGTCTAGCAACAACAGTGCCACTTTGCTGCACTGATGAGCGCCTTGACAGAAGGGTCGTTTGAACCACGCTGACTGGCAGAACAGCCACAGAAAACAACAGGCTGCAACTCTTCCGCAATGTAATGTCAACATACCAGCGATGCGGACTAGGCGTGAACTGAACTGGAAGCCAATTGCAGTCCATACCATAACTCCAGGTGCTCGGCCTGTATGCTGGTGCATAATGCAGCACTCGGCCAGGCGTGCGCAATGGTGCCACCAGACATGGATGCGACCATCGTGGTACTGCAAGCAGAAGCGGGATTCGTCGGGGAAGACGATGGCATGCCATTCGTCCCTCCAGGCCCAAAATTCCATGCACGATTGCAGTTGCAGGCTCCTGTGATGAGCAATCAGCGGCAGCCGCACTAATGGGCGCTGAGACAAGATGCATGTGGATGCAGATTGGTGTGCCACATTTCTGAACTCCTGAGCGAGGGGGTTTGATGTGGCTGTAGGATCTATAATAGCCATGTGCACCAGATGTCTATCCTCGCGCTCGTTGGTGCAGCGGGGCCATTGACTTCCTGCAAGTCACTCAGCCTATCCCTCGTCGTCCCGCTAACCCCACATCCGCTCCACTGTGGTTACATTTTGTACAACGCGAGAACCAATTTCGTGGTAGAATAATCCACAATTCCGATAGGCCACGATTCTCTCGCGGCCAAAGGCGGGGAGCCATTTGTATGGTTGTGTTCTTCGACGTGGCATGTTCACTCCGTCTATGCACACGAACGGCGGGGATACACAGTGCCAAACCTCTCAGCATCTCCAAGACCTTCACTTATATACTATTATCTGTGTCACCATTGGCGCATATACTGTGCCACTCCGCTGAACAAACAATTACGTCAGTGACTGACAGAACAGCAACCGCATGTGCAATCATAGCCAATGTCTGTACTATATATCGGTACGAACAATGAAAAGTCTATTATTGGATGTAGGTTTACGTTATTTTGTTCCTATCGCATGTTTACGCCTGACACCTGCTCATTGCCATGAACATCTATGGTGTTGGGAGAGAGTGTGTTGGAGAGGAGAATGGAGAGTAATGGAGTTCATTGATGAAAGTCGTTTCTGCATTGGACAGAGTGATGGCCGTTTTAGCATTCGTAGATGTACTAATGAGTGGAACAATCTATTGTTTATTCACACTCGCCATACCTGACACACACCTAGGATTATGTTGTAGAAGACCATTAGCTACACATTACGATAGCCACATGTATTCATTCAGGGAAGCATGACGAGTGTGTCGTATATCCGTGACGTTGTTAATCATGTCCTCCGACCATATCTCATTACACTGCAGGAATCAATCTTCCAGCACGATAATGTGCATCCCCATGTCGCTAGGGCAACGCAGAGTGCTCTACATGGCGTACACATGTTACCCTGACCCGCTAGATCTCCATATATTAGCCCCATTGAGCATGTGTGGGATATGATCGGATGGTGCCTGACTACCAACCCAATCCTGGCATCAACAATCGCCCAGCTATGTTAAGAAGTACAATGAGTGTGCGATACCTTATCCCAGAGAGACATTCAGGATTTGTACGACTGGGTGCATGCCAGAATTGCTACATGTGTAGCCGTTTGAGGTTTGTTACACTCGTTAAGGCGTCTGCTGTATGTGTTGCATTTAACGTTCTGGCTGTCCAATGAACTTGATGCTTTGACCAATCCCCTTTACCACATTCTTTTTGAGTGGCAACTGTGGGGCAGATGTATGAATTACTTTGGGTTTTTCTTAAATGCGCTTTCGCTGGTATATATTCCAAGTAACATAATTACATTTCTGATCTTGGTATTATTTGTTTTCCAGGTCAAATGGGATGGGATACATTGCTCTCTGTTCGAGGAGCTTGTTATTTCACCACTGCTTTGTGGTGAAAAAAAAAACATTTATTTTGCAGATATTAAAGAATGTAATGCTCCGCACGAACTAAAATATCCTCTGCGGATAAATAACTGCTGACTACAGAAGTTTTTTTCGGCACAGGAGCAGAGATGATCGCTTTTCCTGTGGCAGAAGCTAGTGCCGTCAGTGAGCAAATATCCATGGAAAACTACACAATGGTGAACCGAGTATACCAGTCAGACGCGATAGCCGTGGACTCACTCGAGTACGCGGTACCTCAAAGATTCTTTCCAGTACAGTTACACACTTCCAGAATACAAGAAGAGCATCTAGAGGCTCCGTGAATACAAACTACTCGACACACTTCTCACATAAACATGTTGTCATCATCAGTCAGCAGGAGGCAAGTCACGTGCTACATGTGTGAGTGAGAGATCTTTGGACACATTTTTACAGCTGCTGTATTCAGTGGCGATGGGAGTGAGAGAGGTGGTGCAGCGACAGAATGCAAAGGCATGGGAAACGGGATAACCCCTATAAAATGCACCAGCCAACTGCAACATCCGACATATTGCACTCGCGCGAAAACTAGGAGTGACCCCGATGGCATTAGAACCTGGTTAACCATGGTGGGAGGAGAGTGATCTGACCACTGAACCACTGCGACCCTGCTATGTCACATCATGTTAATCTGCTCTGGCCTATTACAGATGAGCTTCCAGCCACCTGAGCCAGTTACAGTAAATAGAGTGGGTAAACAATAGCGTGATTATTTTATGCTAACTTCGTTTCATGTTACTACTAAAAAAGTATAATGAACAAATACACTACAAAATTTTTCTATCATGCTATCATGGTGTTTACTTTTCAGTTCTGAGATAGTAAAATAACTTACTATTGCATTAATATACAGGAGGTATCAGTAAAGTGGTTACAAACTGTCAGGAAAGATAGAGTACACCTAGACGATCGGAAATCACATAGTAATGCATGGCCAGAAACGCTTTCCTGGCGCGGTAGTGACGACATAAAACACAAGAAAGGGACACAAACACGAACCTTGATTTCGTCTTCTGGGGTTACGTCAAGGCACTGGTGTACGAAACTCCCGTTAACAGTGTTGAGGAACTTGTTGCACGCATCGTGGCAGCTTCTGGGGAAGTCCGGGACACGCCCGGTATTTTCGCCAACGTCATATCTTCAATGCGCCGGAGATGTGAGGCCTGCATCACGGCCCGGGGTCGTCATTTCGAACACCTTCTTTGATTTTTGCTGTACTAAGACAATAAACATGTTTTTTCACCCTGTTCGTGTCCTTCCTTTCGTGTGTTTTGTGTCGTCACAACCGCGCCAGGAAAACGTTTCTGACCATGCATTGCTATGTGATTTCCGATTGGCTAGGTGTACTCGATCTCCCCTGAAAGTTTGTAACCGCTGTATAAGGTAGTTCTTAGATTTGTTTCATTTCTTATAGGCAGTGTTACAACTACAAACATAAAAAATATTTCTGTTATGTTTTTAGATTATACTGTGTAGCATCCTGCTGGATTTTGTTGAGGTTTTAATAATCTCTACTGGTTTGTATTGTATTTCATGTTGTTATGTTCTGTTGTAATCCCAGTAATTCCCATTGGCTTATGTCACGTTTTGCTTGTTTTTATTGTATTTCGCTCTGTTGGATTATGTTAAATTTACATCGGACTCTACTGGTTTTTGTGGTATTTCGTTAGTTTTTGTCGTATTTGCACTGTTTTTATTGGTTTATCTTTGGTTTTGTTGGTTTTTATTGCACTTATACTGTTCACCATTGGGGTATATTGCATTTTGTTGGTTTCTTTTGCATTTCAGTATATTGTATTCTGTTGTAATTTCATTTATTTCAATATCAGTTATGTTCTTTTGATTTATGTTGGATTTTGACCTTCTGGATCTTGTTGCATTTCTTGTGCTTTACTTTGGTTTTTGTCGTGTTTTGCAGGATTGTATACTATTCTTATTGATTTAGTAATATTTGCATTGGCTTTCATTGCTTTGTGCTGTAATAAAATCTGCCCCTTCTGTCCAAGTAAACATTTATGATGTAGAGCGATTCTGTGCTCTAGTATTATATACAAAAAATTACACTGCTGGCCATTGAAACTCCAACACCAAGAAGGACGTAAGCTACCACAGCCAGATTTATTGAGAATACACATTATCGACAGATGTCATGCTTACTCTTGCAGCTCGGTATGATGTACAGAACATAGGGAAATCAGTCCTGTGTGGCCCCACCATGAGTGGCAACAACTGCTGCTACATGACATGGCATTGAGAGGAAGATACTTTGGATGTAAGTCTGGGGTATCTTCGCCCATGGTGCTTCGATGTGTGCCCATAATTAATGCAGTTTTGGATGCAGGTGTCCTGTGTCAGGCCAGTTGTAATCAGATCTTATACCACACATTTTCTATAACCAAGATTTATGATGAACGCGCAGGCCAAGGTAGCAGTGTGACATGGTGGTTATCCAAGAACTGTCGGACGATGTGTGCCTCAAGCGGTTGCGAATAGTCCTTTTGGCACAGGGCTTTAGGCATTGTCCTGAAGATAGGGGACAATAACAGTCTCCAACACCTCCGCTATGTAATGTTTACTGATCAGCGTACCAGCGTTGCGGACTAGGTGTGAACAGCACTGGAATACGTTTGCTCTTCATATCATAACTCCAGGTGCTGGGGCCTGTATCATGGTGCATAATGCAGGACTCGGCCATACGTGAGCCACGGTGCCACCANCATAACTCCAGGTGCTGGGGCCTGTATCATGGTGCATAATGCAGGACTCGGCCATACGTGAGCCACGGTGCCACCAAACATGGATGTGCCCATCGTGGTGCAGCGAGCAGAAGCGGGACTCGTTGGAGAAGACGATGGCATGCAATTCGTCCCTCCAGGCTCGATGTTTCACGTACCATTTCAGCTGCAGGTGTCTCTGATGAGCAGTCAGTGGCAGCCGCAGTAATGGGGCCTTGGCAAGATTCATGTCGATGCAAACTAATGTGCCACATGCCTGAACACCTGGGCGAGAGTGTTTGGTATCTATAATTTCCATGTGCACCATATGTCTATCCTCGCACTCGTTGGTGTGATGAGGCCATTGGCTTCCTGCACGTAGCTGAGCCCATCCCTCGCCGACCTGCTAATCCCATATCCGCTTCATTGTGTTTACATTTCGTCCAACGGGAGAACCAATTTTGTGGCAGGATAGTTCATAAACCCGATAGGCCATGATTCTCTCGCAGTCAAAGGCAGACACTTGACCGTATGATTGTGTTCTTCTACGAGGTATGCTCACTCCATCTGAGCACACGAACGGTGGGGATACAGAATGTCACAACCTCTTAGCATCTCCCTGACATTCACTTATATACTATTATCGGTGTAGTAATTGGCGCAAGTCCTGCGCCACTCAGTTCAAAAACTAATAACGCCATTTTCCCACCGTACTGTATGCATTCCGCAATGTGGGGACCTTCAGGTGTGTCCTTATTAGTGTTGCAAGTTCAATGGCCAGCAGTGTATAATAAATTAAAATGAACTCATTCAAGTAAATAGAAACCAATAAAAAATAANTGCAAGTTCAATGGCCAGCAGTGTATAATAAATTAAAATGAACTCATTCAAGTAAATAGAAACCAATAAAAAATACACTTACAACAAAATAAATTACGCAGGAAACAACTGAGCTTGAAATAAACCATCAAAAGACAACGTAAACCAATGAGAAAANACAACAAAATAAATTACGCAGGAAACAACTGAGCTTGAAATAAACCATCAAAAGACAACGTAAACCAATGAGAAAATATGAAAGCAAGGACAAAAAATAAAACAGCAGAAAACAATGATAAACGTTGGAAATATAAACAGAGCGAAACACAACCAACGAAATTCAACAGAAATTGAAACAAACACAATATGGACAATAGATAACACAAAGTGAAGTATAAAAACACTAAAATGTAGTAGTAGGGAAATGTTCCTCCGGGGACATCCTGTGGGAGGAACTGAGGAACCACCAGTTATGACGTCACATGCGCGGCCGCAATGTTGTGACATCACCCGACTACCATATTGGATCTGGGCGACCTTGACCGCACATCTGTGACCTTGACTCTGTGTCCATAACACTGGTTAGCCTTAAATAACAAAAAATTCTAAAAAAATCGCAAAAGTGAAAAAAAAAAATTAATAAAAATCAGGGACATATAACATTATCCTACCCTCCTCCCGCTAACCCGATCACACCAACAAACACCACACACTACTCATCACCACCCTCACAACATAAAGCATCGAGAAAAATCGCAAAAAAATAGAAAAAAAAAATAAAAATCCTCACAAACGATCTCAATAATCTAACCAACACACCAAANTAAAAATCCTCACAAACGATCTCAATAATCTAACCAACACACCAAACCCCTCACCTCCCCCTCCCAATCATATAAAATCTAAAAAAAATCACAAAAATTAAATAAAAATTCTAAAAATTCGAGGAAAATATTTATTGATGACTCCGGCCACCATGTTGGCTGTCGGTGACACTGGCATCTGATATTGACCCTAGTGACCTNAAAATATTTATTGATGACTCCGGCCACCATGTTGGCTGTCGGTGACACTGGCATCTGATATTGACCCTAGTGACCTTAACCTTGAAGAACCCAAAGAATTCCAAAATTACTCAAAAATTATTAAAATAAAATTTAAAAAAATTATAATATATTTACAAAATTTATTTTTAAAATCCTAAAAACTTTTTACAAGCCTATTAAAAAAATTCATTTCTGAAGGTCCCCCAGAACCACGTCCAGCATACGACTGACCCACCTACAATGAATCACATTGTCTTAACATTCCCCCTCACCAATTATTTCCTACTTCCACCCCAAACCACCTCTCTCACATCACCACCCACCCAAACACACCCCTCTTCGTCCCTCACTACTTCTGCCCCACCGCCATTCATACCATCGCATGCCCACCTCCACCACTCACCCATCCATTCCATCGTATGCAGCCATCTTGGGTTTTTCGTTTGTCATTTGTTTACATTACTGGAGTTTGTCTTTCGCCTATGCTCGATATACTATCCCCCACTCTGACAAGGCAACCCCCACCCTCACCATCCAATAAATTTAGCTTGTTCTTCATTGGGTATATTTCTGTTACCCCTCACTCTCCTACTATATTCAAATTACTGCCTATTTGACCTCCCATCCACCCATCCACCCAACTACCCCCTACAGTAAATCATGGGCTTACATCACACCTCCTTAATACTCACATTCGCTCGACTCCAACACCAGTTGCGAAACATTCCTCAAAAATAGTCCTCATTCGTCAAAAATATTCCTCAGTTCATTCGTTCACAGTACAGACCTCAGCCAATTTTAAACGACCCGAGTAAGGCATAATACTTCAGATACTACCATAGCCCTCCTCCTGCACACACTTGACATCAATTTTATTTAAAACAGACTCTCGTAATCGATTGTATACACCGCCAAATAAGTCTTTCAGAGAAGCAGAATGTATTGTTTAAAATAAATCAACCTCATTTGTTATCCATAAATGAAATTTATTTACTTATTATATACATACTGTCTTTCTAATTATTTCATAAATTTGATCATTACAGTTCTCAGATGTTTGAAGATCATGGATAGTAGCCAGCAGTCATATCTGATATAACACCGATCCTTCAGTTCATATAAAATTATAAAAACAATATGGGAACACTCTGAGAAAACTTACATAAACGTTAGCCCCAGTAGAAAACACACAGATACCTACACAATATATAATAAGTTATTTTAATTTACTCATTGGTATGTATACATAAAAATATAATTTCTTATTTATTCCTTACATAAGTGTGTATATTCCCAGCTGATATATTTGTTTATACCTATATATAGTTTATATATTCATATGTGATGATATCTGCATGTTATATTCTGGGAATAACGAGTATGTGGGTTTTCTCAGAGTGCTCACATATTATCTTTCAATTTAAAATGTATGGCAGAAGGCCTTCTGTGCGCATAAAACGGGTTCATTAAAATAATAGTACCATAAATGTTCCTCCAATCAGATGGATCACTCACATTGTGTTCCTTGAAGTGATTCGAGAGGTCAAGTTCATACAATGGATGGATGGCTTTTGAAAAGTTATGTGAAATGCTTCGCAAATGGGGAGACATGCTTCTGGGCATAGAAGATATTGGCGAGTGTGTCGCCAGTTCGAGTCCCAATCAGATGGTGCTACATCGACGGTAATGGGCATGCTCGCAAGTGTGCGATATCGATGGTGAGTTATCCAGCACATGTTCGTTTAGCTCGAGAATTCGTTTAACAATACCTTGTAAAATGGTATTCGGCATGTACCATACGAAAAATGGCTGATACTCGACACTACATCCAACGAATGTGATGTATTATCTGTAAACACAGTCGAATCACATTATTATGACCACCTGCTAATATCTAGAGTAACCGCCCTTCGCAGCATGGACAGCAGCTAGACGAGCTGGCAGTCATTCAGTTAGAAGACGATAGGTTTCCACAGGTATCTGGAGCCATGCTGTCTGCAGTGCGTCCCACAACAGNATCTAGAGTAACCGCCCTTCGCAGCATGGACAGCAGCTAGACGAGCTGGCAGTCATTCAGTTAGAAGACGATAGGTCTCCACGGGTATCTGGAGCCATGCTGTCTGCAGTGCGTCCCACAACAGTTGAAGGGTGCGTGACAGAGGAGACAGACGGTGAACACGACAATCGAGCTGGTCCCACAGATGTTCAATTGTATTGAGATCGCAGCTGTTTGGGGGCCAGGGAAGAGTTTTGAAGTCTTGATATGCTCTTCCAGCCATGTGCGGTTACTTCTAGCAGTGTGGCATGGCGCATTATTGTGCTTGAAGATCCCATCCTACCAAGGAAAGACAGTCATGTACGGGTAGACGTGATCGCCGAGGGTGTATTCATAACAAAATCGAAAAATAGTGCCTTCCATATGGGTGATAGGACATAGAGAACATTCCCCATACAATAACACTGCCCCACCGCCTTGTGTTTGTCCAGCAATGGATGCAGGGTGTCGGTTCTCCGACGTTTCTCGCTGGACACGCTGACGTCTATCTGTTCAATGCAGCTGAAACTGTGACTCGTCGGAGAAGGCTACCCATCGCCAATCAGCAGCGGTCCAGTCGCCATATTGTCGAGCAAATTCCAGTCATTTTCGTCGATGCACTTGCGTTAGCATGAGTGCAGTCACACTCTGTCTACTCCGGAGCCTCATTCGCAGAAGGGTTCACTGAACTGTTGCGGTAGACACGTGTCTGGATGCCCCCTGGTTCATTTGGATGGTGAGCTGTTGGTTGGCCTTCACGCACCGTCGTAGTCGATGTTCACCTCGGACATCAATGGCATGTGGAGCTCCGCAGTTTCCGCGACAGTTATTTCCAATAGTGCCATTTGTCCACTCACGATACACCTTTACCACATAGGCACGTGAACAGTTCACAAACGTCGTTGTTTCCGAAATACTGCCTCCCTTGGTCCGAAAGCCTATGATCCTCCCTTTCTGCAACTAGGTTAAATCGTTTCCCTTACCCATGACAGCAGGAAGCATTCAGTGTACAGCCAGCCTGTCGGTCGCATTATATACTCGTTTCACCAGCCCACGTCACAGGCAATACGTCATGGGCTACACACTGCAGATGGCATTTCTGGCAGGTGGTCATATTAATGTGATTTTACTGTGTATATAAAGGCATATATTCATGATTTAGAGGTTATTTGTTATTCAACCAGCGGACCAGTAACATCTCAGCAGGAATTAGTCGGCGGGAGTCAGTTGGCAGAAGTCAGTCGGCAGGAGTTAGTCGGCAGGATTCAGTCGGTAAGAGTCATTTGGCAGGAGTAAAGTTTATGAATTCATGTATATTTGAAGACGATGGAAAACACTGACGATGTGAAATCGAGTATTTTCTGTACAGCATTTTGCATACCTTCAACGACTGCCCAAAAATTACACGGAAAACGATGCTGTTACTGTGTCAAGACCTACAGTGAAAGTTGCAATGCACGGTGACATGTGTAGAGTTATTGTTTGAAGTACCCATCTCATGCGTTTCTTAGCTGCTGTAAATGTTCTAGGCAGTTCACTCGACATTATAAATTAAATAAACACATAAAGTTCGACAAATGTAGCGTTCTTTCATCCACTGAGAAACAGCATGTGTTGTCTTCGTTACCTCTTGTTGATACACTATGTAATATGTTTGCAAGCAACGAAGGAGCTCGCATGATGAAACATTATGACAATGATTTCATGCCGTTTATGCAAGGCAATACATTGAAGGAACACATCAAGATTCTGCAAGGGTTCGCCTAATTAGAGTCAGCTAGTGATAACGTCATATCCCTTGCAGCATCGATGGGCACTGATTCCACAGACGATTATGATGAGACAGTTAATGCTAATGACGGAATAAGAGACCTACGACACGGTGTAAAGTCGGTTTGTGCAGAACGTACACTTGCAAGACTTTCATGTGAAATCGACAATCTTCAAAATAAACGATTGGTGGCTCTAGATACTGACGATGGCCATGTTACTCCTACAAAGAAAAGTAAACTTGATATTGAGGACGAAACAGGAGATGAGACCATCATGAAGACAGTATTGTTGATAATGACCATGATGACAGTGTTGATGAAGTATTTGATGAGAAGGATGATGATTCTCCCGATGTTCCCACACATTTCTCCAACAAGTTTCCTACAAGTGGTGCGAAGAAGGCAAAAGGCGTCAAGAACATTCGTTACAAATTTTTCGAAGACCCGAATGAACTTGTTTATAGTGTCGAGGAGGGAGAGGAAGTTGGTCTAGGGTGGTAGTGGTGTGGGGTGGTGGTGAGAGGGAATATAAATACAATGTGATTTTTTTTAGGTGGGTCAGTCGTCAGCTGTAAACAGTGCTGGCGATCTTACAGAAATGTAAATAAAAAAATATATTTTTTATAAATGTTTTTAAAAGTTTTTTTGTTAAACTTTTGTAATTTTTAAAAGAAGTTTTTAATTATTTTAAATTATTATTATAATTTTTTTTTTGTATTTTAAGGTGTTCTGGGGTTATGTCAAAGACCAGGGTCACCGACATACGACATCCCAGTTGAAGTAACCAATCTAATTTTCCGTCTATTTTATTTAATAATTTTNAAAAAAAAGGGGGGGGGGGGGTGAGGACTGAGGTGTGTTGGTTAGGGTATTGTGGTCGAGTGGATTGGAAGAGGGATAATGTTATATGTTCCTCGATTTTTAGAATTTTTTAGATTTTTCTCGATGTTTATGTTTGTGACGAGTGATGGTGAGGGGTGGTGTTGAACCAACAGATTCCATAAAATGTTTAGGCGGCGGTATAACTTAATTTATTAAGATAGTACTGTGTGCTACCAGTTTCTAAACTATCCACAGTAGTTCATCCCAACTCATCAATTTTAATATATTATTTAACTGTAGAATTTTGGCCCACTTAAGTGAGAAATAAAAAAAGTTATATTTTTCTCATAACTATTAACTGACATGAAAGATTTAATTTTCTAAAATATACTGTGTTTTGCGCACATTCGAAAATAAAAATCGTGTAACTTTAAAAAATTAGGTTTAAAATATATTGCTGAAGCTACGTAAAACGTTCAGAAATACAGCAGAAACGAACAAAAGACATCAAAAACAGTAGTCATAATGGAACAGAAACCAACGTAACACATCAGAAATAAATGAAAACCATTGGAAATACAATAGAAACCAACAGGAAGAAATACATTACAAACCAATAGAACACAGCAAACACACAGACTACAGAAACAACTAGAAATTTAACAAAAACCAACAGGATACGATAAAATAAATCAATAAAGCACAACAAAAACCATTGGAATTGAGAAACAAACATAAACCAAACGGATGCGACACAACAAAAACCATTAAAACACAACAGGAATCCATGGAAACAATAGGGATACAGCAGGAACGAGCAGATAATATCCGTTTGTAACCATCAACAGAAACCAACATATCTGCAATAGCAAAGGAACCAATTTTTTCTGTAGCGTTTTCTGCTGGTTTCTACTGTAATTTTTCTGGCAGGGAGCAGTTTTCATTGATGCTGTCTCAAATATCGCATGCTTTTAGTTAGAGTCGTAATTTAAATGGATGGTATGAACTCCCAAGGCTTACTGTATAACAGGATGAGAACGACAATTTGTCAGTGTTAATATGTACAATGAATTACATGACTTTGGCAATATTATTGCACACACCTTAACATCCCAATTATTTCTTGGATGTGATAAAATAAATCATATAGAACACCAAGGTTGAATTATGTCTCAATAAGTTATGTTAGCTACTTTGTGAGTCCAATGACATGTGGATTTTTAGCCAATGCCACTCTAAATTTCATGTCCTGTAAATTATAGGTTTATGTTAAATAACTGTGACTCAACAAAAAAAAACCAAGATGAAATGGATTCTGATATATTGAAAATCCATGCACAATATATTATAAATAGAACATTTTAGGGCAGTAAACAAAAATGCTTTATTGGTAATGTAATTTCATGTGCTATACTCATTTTAGAATATTTGTTTAGAACATGCGAAAAAAAGTGACATTTAAAAAATTCTACCGAGACATTTCATATTAGTCAACTAACAAATTCTACTCATAACGACTCTGCTTTGTGTTAGATAGTCAAAAGGGACACGTGCATTAATAATTTATGCTTCACAATACTTTAGATTTTGTCTACTCTGTAACTCTTTGCCTTTGCCAACTTCAACCATAACTCAGAAAAATCCAAATAAACAAAAAAAGAGATAATCAGAAAAAAAATTGTTAAAAGTATTATTTAGGCGATTTACGAATATTAGGGATTTTACGCTCGGTTTTTCCCGTCGGACGTTTACCATATTTGACACTACGCCCATAATCCCACAAAAACAAATGAAATATTATGGGATCTAGTGCGTGTAATTACTCTTTTTCCGAACCCGTTGAAAATACATGTCTGCTATACTCACCACTCTCAAACCAATGCGATGCAACACATCTTCCTCACATGCAATTAGTTGGCTTTGAAAGTAAACCACCAGACAGCACACAAATATCATGTTTTCCATTGTCATATAGAAAACACAGTATATACTGACCATACAAATCATATACTACCTCACTGGTTTAGTCAGTGGCGTTGTTGCCTGGAGGATAAGGGTTCAATTACTGGTACCGACCCTTGCAAGTTTTCCTATGTGGTTGGTAGGCCTGATTTACTGACGTCATACCCTCCACACCAATCATACGTTGATGGTAAACAAATCATTTTACAAACATATACTGACTATATAGTGTCAAAACCAATGATATTCCGACCGTACATATGCCACATTCCAATGAAACGCCAACCATATACCATTTATGCCGAACATACTATAAAAATTCTACGAATATGTCTCAATATTCTGTATTCACAGATTTTTCTAAATAGGCCAAGGTACATTGCTCTCACAGGACACGATGCCGCCATTAATTCCAGTTGCTACATAGATAATACTATATCCGTCACAACTATACATGGCATCTGGATCTCCATTGCATGCTGTGTTAGAAGATGAGGGAAGAGATGCTGCGATGGAAGAAATGTAGCTGACACTAATGGCATACAACGTGAAATAAAGTTGGTTCGTGCGAAATATATACTTGCCTTGTCTTTCGTGAAAGAAGAACTTCAATATAACACTGCACCAATAATACTAACACAATAGCTCGTATAAGCAAATAGCTTAGGAAGCTTAGTGCACATCTGTTACCAGAAGTAAAGCTTAAACAAAAAAAAAGCTGATTTCCTTCGTGGAGAAGGCTTTGATAACCAGAGCTACCTACTCTTTTTTAAAAGTCGTTTGAATGCAATCTTGTGTTTTCTCGGTGATTTGCATTTCCACAACTTACTCAACTATATAACATTTGTGGCAGAATGCAACAAGTAAAAAAGCGCATTCTCACAAAAATTCTTGAAGTGTGGGCAGTGGAAGTCTGCGACCGTTTATCTATAGCTTACAATTAAGGGACATTCTGTAAACCACACGCAGTTATAAACATGAATTCATTACGTAAATAGAGAGCTAAAATTTGTGTATGCAAAATGATGCTGCATAGTTGGCAGCGTATTAAAAAGGATTCATAAAATGAATGGTGCTTTCATACGTTTAACTTCATTTTATTATTATGCTTTTCTATCACTTGGATTATTTAGTGTCCAGGTTTCACTGACCAGGACAAGAGTAAAATATATTTTGTTACAAACAAATTATATGCTTATTACAGTGTAATTTTTCTGAAATGAAAAATATGCTACCTGCAAAAACTTTGCGAGCGAAACAACTAAAAATAAAATGTGTTTTGCATCTGCCACTTAAACTTTGTTTCTCTGTGTTCATACTTAACTTATAATGAATTTAAAGTGTAGCGGCATTTCCGATATATTGTACCAGTTGAGCAGTGCCACTGACTTGGGAAGAGACAAATAAATGAATTAGATTTCACTCAGTTATGCCGATGTCACAGTTAATCGCTGAGACAGTAAATACGGAGCTTCAAAGAAATGGAAACAATCACATTTTTACCAACGCTCTTAACATAAAACATTTTGAAACATATTTGAAAATAAAACTTAATATAAAATTTAAATAGTGTGGATTGCCCGCGCTATTATTTGTTTTATAAAAAGATATATTCCTTACTTATTACCACACTAAAATATTGCTTATGATAATATATATAACTGAGCCACAGAAATGTATCGAGAAATATCTTTACCAATTACTCTCACTCTTTGGACCAAAATATGAGGTTGTGATGAAAGGGTGACTACCAAATTTACTATAGGCTGTTCACTGTAAAGTGAGAACTTTTGAGTTCCTATTTACCTTTTTCTTATCTGCCACTTTTTATCCTTCTACCACTTTTTAAAATAAATATTGCCGTATAACTAATAAACACAGTGTATATATTTCACCGGACTCGAAAGTTAGAGTCTAAGGCTGCGATAAAATATATTTATTGACTATTATTATAAATGAGAGAGTTTAAAAAAGTAAGGAAAATTCAGGAAATGTCTGGTTCATGGGAAATTTTGTTTTGAAATACAGAAATAAGCAAAAAAAGCAAATACATAAATAATTAAAAAAAAAAAAAATGTGCGAAATGCTTGACACATTCACAGCCTATCATTTTCAAAAAATACTTTGTGGAATCAGGTCATGTGAATGTCAAAAAAACTGACTGATGAATATGTATTGCTTTCAATAAAAAAACCCAAATGTTATAATTTAATAATGGCACTTTATTTTCCAAAATGGTTTTTGCTACATTGAAAAGGTACTCCAGGTGACGTCACACTCCTTGTTTTAAGGTGGACCAATCGGGAATTACGACCAAGGGTAACTTCAATCAGCACTCTCCACTATCTGCTACCGTTCTATATAAATGTCTAAAACTGCAGGTTCTTGGTCGTTTTCCCAAACAAGCAGTGCGATTCTGCCAAGCCTGCCTGTCACACTAAGATGTTGCGAGATCTGACCACGCCACACCACAGTGTTTATGGGACACGTACAACAGCTCTGTACACACTATAACACAATTCCACGTGATTACTCTTGGCACTATATCAAATAACAGCTCAGACTTGTTTGGCAACAAGTCTCAGAATGTGTCGTTTTAACGTGCACACAATTAAAACCTCACCTTTTCATAAATAAAAAGTACCAAAATATTACCTAGGTTTCGCAGATACCAATTATCAGAGATGGAATTGATGTTACTTAAATTGTTTCTTCACATTTCTTTACAGAAAGTAAAAAGTATATTAAGATAATAAGCAAAATGTTTACAAATTATAATAAAATATTCCCACTGGGCTCATCATTCAAAGTACACTTGTGTGGAAATATATGCATAATCTCAGCTGTATCTTTTTAGAAATTATTTAAGATAAAACTAACATATTTTCGCCATATTCGTCAACTTAAGTCAAGGTTAGATTGTGCAATATGAGTATCGATAAATATTCAACGCTTTTCAAAATCATTTTCTTATTTCACAAATGACAGAACTTAACACTAACAATTTCTTTGTATGCGTCTTTTCTTACATTTAATTACCTTGTCAAGTAAATACTTTCACCAAACAGCGATTAACTTGAACCCTGCTACGTCACCAGTACACGGAATACAATGGCCTGACGCACGAGGGGAAAAAAATTGCAGCTTGTAGCAGCAATATTGCAGTACGTAGCAATAAAACTTCATGTTTTAAGTTTCAGCTCACTTTTATCAACATTATTTTGTTTTTCCGTTGCCTATTTATTCGGGGATTAGATGTCATTGATAGTCTAGCCATCGTGGCGTCTCACAAGACAAAATACCTTAAACAATGGCTTTTTTTCTGGGAAATTGGTGCTAATATTTGGCTGTAACTTTATCGTGATGACATAATTAACTAACTAGATATTGAGAGTGTTAGTTGATTTTTTTCAAGAATATTAACACCGATAGACTTTGTATGCTAATAGAAATATGCGATTAACATCCTTGACTAGAAAATGAAATAAATTGACTTAAAAAATATATTCTCTTCTATGCACAAAATGTATTAGCAAACTACTTTACCGGTTTGGCATTTATATTAATACACTTTTGACATAACATCCACTTTTTAGAAGGTTTAAACATTTTTAGGTTAATGATTACAGAGTATAAAAGAGACTGGCTGTGCTGTAGCCCAAATTCAAAACTCCAAACGTATATTTTTATTACCAAGGAAACAGTTTTTAGACAACATGTTCTAGTGTGGGTTATTTATTGCGCATATAATTATTAGCATAAACTTCTAAATGGTCTGGCGTCGACGTTCTTTTTACATTATCCAGTGTGACAGTAGACTTACGCAAAGGAACCTATAGGGAACAACACTTACTTAACACCTAATAAGCGTTACCTTACCAAATTATCTGTTGTGACATGGCTCTTTAGAAAAACATTGTACTCTACATGCACACTTCGTACATGTGTCAGAGGCATGACAAGACAATTGGATCGAAACTTGCAGCACAAAAACATTTGTCTGCACCGTTTTTATTGACAAAATACTATTTACAGAAATTTTTGAGGCATGCAATATGTAAGAGAAGTCCAGAACACAAGATCACAAAACCACAAAAAAGCGAATTGTAACAAAATGCATTGCGGGCTGCTAAAAAAAATAATTAAATATAAAGAAATCGGTAAAAGGTGGTAATATAGGAGGATGAGGGGGTTCGGGAGGAAGTTTCGCAGTCAATTTTACAACCGTGCGTGATTCTGTACAAACGTTCCGAGCTGCTTGAATAATTTTTCACACAAGATGCTTGAGAATATCTGTGTTTCTTTTATTGTCAGTTTATTTACATAGTGTGAGATAAAACAAGCAGTGTTCTCTTGTACCCCAGCGTTCTATGCGTTTCTGATTTACAACTAACAACAATGTATGTCTAAAGAGCCCTGTAACTTGACCAGACTACCACACACGTATTCCATCAGCCTTTTAGCGCAACAAAATGTTTTCCAGAATTACCACAATTTGTAATAAATGAGTTGACATGAACAGATTTGTGGGAGTTCCAGATACGCAGTTTTGACAAATCTTAACTCAACAGTAGCACTTGTAGAACAGAGGCATACAGTTGCTTAAAGTTTCAGAATTAAATTTGTATAAAAAGTTGATGCAGAATTAAATGTAACTAGTTCGAATAAGTTTGAATTGAAATCTCACAAACATCTAATACTATCTTTAAATTTAAATAAATATATTGACAACTTGAAATTGTTTTTAACATACTTGAATAGTATATCATGAAAACACACACCACCAACAACATATTTACAAGTTTTCGGAAATTAATTATTAGGACGGAGTAACTGAAAGTTGTAATTCCAGAATTAACGTTTTAATTATTTTTTTTAGGAAAATTTATATTAATTTATGTAAAAAAAATGTCAAGAGAGAAGTATTTTAGAAAATTCCCGACGTCATCGGGAAAAGTTTGCCATACTGACTCATAAACGGGTATCCTTCTACGGTTGAATAATAAGAGCGCCAAAAGATCACTTTTATAAAATGTGTAGTTCATCAGCAGAGCTAATGACGTGTTTTACTGTCACTTCTAGAGTTGAAAAATTGGAAATAGCTGGTTCTTTTTCTCAAGTAGTCTACCAACGCCAACCATTTGAAAAAATATCAGATATTGAGAATTTCACTTGTAAAAGTCAACTCTTAAGGTTTTTTTTAGAGTGAATGAATATGGATCAAAAGAAGGAAGCAAACTCAAAAAGAGACTGTATTGAAAAAGTAAGTGTTGTTTCGTACATAGTTGAAGCACTGCTGTAATTAAAAACTTTGTTAAATCTTGTTGCTTCAGAATAATCAAACAATAAACATTAATTTATTCATGACTGAAAATGAAGATAGAGAAAATTTGAATACTGTTACTAACAGCTTACAGGTAAAACATAGCCCATATTCAGTCACAAAAATACGTTAAATTTAACAGGTCATGTGATCAGGATGACAAGAAAACCGGTTAGCTATGAAGATGGGGGGAGGAATAGGCAGGGAGAAATAACAATAACTGGGATAATTTACGACACATTTAGATATAACTAATAGCTCTGCTTTTTACCACAAAACTGCTTCTCGAAGTACCTGATAGTAAATTTATTTTCACTTTTTTAAACATGTATGTTAGGACTTGCAAGATATTTTGTTTAAAACAATTGTCCACCTAACAGATTCTATGCTCCTATTGTTTACGGTATTGTAATCACAACTGTAAAGTATTTGGGAAAATTATTTCAGTTTCCATTATGAACACTTGTTCTGTTTCGATGAACGTGTAATATAATATCACGATGTAATATAAGCTTATACTTAAAATATTAACACGTCACCATTATTTTTAACAAATGACATGTACATGCAGGTAACAGGATACTTAAAATTGAAGAATTGTTGTAGTTTTAAATTTGTTTCATTATGAGGTTTTCCAGTTACGTATGTAGTAATAAGTATAATTTTTTAATGTAAATAATTCAATTCAATATTCATGTTGACTAATTAAGCTTGAGAAATATATTATCGAAGCACAAATATGCTTTGATGTTTTTAAAACAGTGTTAAAGACAGCAGTAAACAATACAATCTACAATGATCTTTTAAAAAACGCGCTATAAATGTATTCTAAGATATTTTATAACAGTACAAACAAGTCTATGTCTAAAACGTGGTTTTTCTTTTACTTTATACTTGAACATTTAAATGATCCAAATATGTGTGTTTCACAGCTGTTAAACATGGGCGGATGCGGGAGATGCTCCCCGAGGTCGGTGGCAGAGGTTGGATGCTGTGCGGATCTGGGCTGACGTGTGATGACTCGTGGACTCGTGGACGTAACAGAGACGTGGCCGGTCAGTGGCAGGAACATCGGTCGGCAGGACACTGCGAGGGGTACACGATGCACTTGTCCTGGCAGTACCTGTCTGCGCCGTCCCTGCCTCGCAGCTCTCCAACAGCATCGCAGACATCCCTGCCGGCAACATCCGCATTACACCCGTCACAGACAGTTAGCATACAGCTAAACATCACGTCGTATGAATGTGGTGGATTGTAACACCCGGGGTTGCGTAAGGAAATGAAAACTGATACGGAAATATACGGTTAATTTTTTGTTATGGCCAACCGTTTCGTTTCAGCGGCCACGTGAATCTATCATATGATCGTGTGTGGATAACCGCACCAGCTACAGCAGTGCTGTGATGAACGAAGTAAATTAACCATTGTAAAATTCCACATTTGATACATGATGTAATAGCAATACAAAATAATACACATCACTCTACAGTGCAAGCACAAGAGCGTCCTAAGTGTCCACCGTCAATTCGCTGGCACGGGTACACATGTACTCGCAAGTGGCCTGTGACCTAAACATTGGGGTTTAACTGCTTATTTGTGTACTGGTAGCGGTGGTACACACAAGATCATACGCTATATTCATGGGGCCATTGAGACCAAACGATTGGCCACAATACAAAATGGCCCATATATTTTCTTCACAGTTTTCTCTTCTATACGCAACCTCAATGTCACAATTCGTCACTTTTTACACGTTGTGTAGTTAACATACGCCTTTCAAGTGAAGCTGAAACACATTTTAACCACTAATATTACAGAATGTATTCAAGATGGGACAATGCATGTGAGTTATGTCTATCTGAAACAAGAAATGCATTTACCGAACCGACTACTAGTTTTATACGAATTCCATTGTAGCTCCTGCAGAAAACACAGCAGCCGTGATACTGAAACTACAGTTTGTGGAATGGATGCCGCCCCATACTCAACTGAACTCAGCAGAATACACTAGGATATTTAATTAGGAACAGTATAAGATGGAGAAAACAAAAAGAAAACAGTGTTATTGTTACGAAATCTATAACTATATACTACAAAATAAACAAACAAGTTTGCTTTGTGTTATAACCATAAACCTCACCGTTTTCGAGAATTTCATGTATAAATTTTAAAACTAAAAACTAAAATTTTTAGGCAATAGGCAACACTCTTTAATCTATGCGACAGTTTGTAGTATCACAGGGGTATTTTTAAACTNCTATATACTACAAAATAAACAAACAAGTTTGCTTTGTGTTATAACCATAAACCTCACCGTTTTCGAGAATTTCATGCATAAATTTTAAAACTAAAAACTAAAATTTTTAGGCAATAGGCAACACTCTTTAATCTATGTGACAGTTTGTAGTATCACAGGGGTATTTTTAAACATTACCCTGGAGGAAAAATATAAGGGTTCTTTAAAAATGAATTTCATTTGGAGGTAGATATGCGTGAGTGTAAGTTTCATTAATGAAGTGCAGACCTTCACAATACAGTTGTTCTATTATTCAGGATGTCGTACTCCAAGCCGAGTCCAGGTTCTCGTTAGTAACTTTAACAATAATGAAGACACTGTAACGAAATTTCAACAGCCTACTTTGCTTTGTGCGAAATGTGATGACATCCGCGTCCAAACAACACTGAACTCGACGCTCCATAATAAAGATGTTGCATCGAAATAGGACTGCGAAATGCGCGCGGGATTTTGTCATTCTATTTTGGATTTTGGCGTGATGTTTCTGCCGGCAGTTGTTTTGCCTCGTGGTCGCCAGGGTGTCGCCAGTCAGTCTGCTGTGGTGCGGATATCGGCATGTTGCCGTTGTGCCTAGTGACAGGAAGTGGGTGTTTAATTGTGCGTGGTGGCAATGTAACTGTAACTGATAGGAAGATAGGAAAAAAATGTCTCGGTATATTGTGGAGCAGCACGTCTTCATTATTCGGACATACAGGAAAACAGACTCGATTAATGCATGTCAACAGATGTTCCGGGAAAAATTTGGAGGGACATGCACCGAGTAAGTCCACCATTTGGGCCCTGGTGAAGAAACTCAAAACCGAGGAGACTTTATTGGACATGAATGAAAGGATCGTCCAAATACGTCACAGGAAACTGTCGAAGATGTAAGGTTCCGACTAATGACATCTTCAAAGACGTCAATGTAGCGACTTTCTCAGGAAACCGGATTGTCAAAAAACATTTATCACCGTTTAGCAAAAAATGACAAGCTACATGCGTACCATATCTCCGTCGTCCACGAACTCAAGGACCCTGACAAAGTGAAATGTGTGGCATACTGTCACTGGTTGCAGNGTACCATATCTCCGTCGTCCACGAACTCAAGGACCCTGACAAAGTGAAATGTGTGGCATACTGTCACTGGTTGCAGTTACTCATCCATGCAAATTCGAGTATTCTGAATTACTCATTTTTTTCCGACGAAACATGGTTCCATCTGTCAGGTTATGTAAACTTTTAAAACGCCCATCTTTGAGCCAGTGAAAATCTACACGTTGTTAATCAAGAACCTCTCCATTCAGAAAAGTGTGGAGTTTGGTTTGCAATTTCCCGCCTGTGCATAATTGGTCCAATCTTCTTCGAGCTCAGCGTTGCTTAGACGCATTTGTTGTAATGTCATCACATTTCACACAAAACAGAATTTTCGTTAGAATATTTTAATTGTTTTTAACGTTATTAATGAAAACCTGTGTTCAGTTTTGAGTGTATGTGTGTTTTCTCTGAGTTCTCATATGCTTACATTAAAATCTACAGTAGAAGGTATCTTATGCAAGTATAAACTGTGGTACCTAGTACGTTTCGCCAACCATATAGATGGCTTGCTTCTGAAATGTGAAACTCATTGCTAGGCCTCGACGAAGTCAGTGAGTGCCGTGCCAGTTCGAGTCCGATCAGAAGATATGACATCGCAGGTCACGGGCATGTTTAAGAGTTTACGGCAACGATGATGTTCTCCAGTAATCAAATTTTTAACTCAAGACAGCCAACAGCTCGAGTAACAGCATCGGATATGTGTCATATGACAGAAGCATAGCTACAGAGCCTTCGAATGGACTATACGAAACACGAATTGGAATTAGTGTGATGAGTTATCTGGATATAAATATAATGACGTCATCCAGGTTAGTTGTTATTCAACCAGAAAACTAGCAAAGTTCTGGCGGGAGTCAGTCTCGGCTGGAGTCAGTTTCGGAGGAGTCAGTACCAAAGGTAGTCGGTCTCGACAGGAGTTAGTCTCGGCAGGAGACTGTACTGATGGGGTTCAGTCTCGAAAGGAGTCATTTCCAACAGGGATTAGTCTGAGCATATAACTTATTTTGAATGTAAATGCTGCAAGCCACTGATGATACGAAATCAGGTGTGTTTTGTACCGCCACATGGAAATCTTCATCGATTGTCCAAAAATTACTCGGAAAACATTGCTGCTTTTATACTGAGATCTTTAGTAAAAGCCGTAATGCTCGGTGACATGACACGAGCGACTGTTTAAAGAACATAATCTCGTGCTACTATTAGCTGCTATAATTGTTCTGCACAATTACCTTGAAAAGATAACTTAAACACATAAATACCTGCAACTGTAGTGTTCTTTCACCCGCTTAGAAACGCCATGTGTAGGCATCGCTACCTCCTACTAATATGCTGCTTGTTATGTTCGCAGATGACTAGGCGACTACAGACAATACAAGCAACGTACAGCGTGTAATACATTGAATTCGTGAGAAATACACTTGCTTAATTCGTACATGGCACGTGCGAGCTTCAAAAAATAAAATATAACTAGTAGCTGTAGAGACAAATGTCGCCGACGACACTCCAACTGCCATGAAAAGGAAAGTCGGCGATTTCCGTGCTGACGAAGAAGCGAATAATGACAATGTCAAAGACAGTGTTGATGATGAAGGCTACGATAATGATGATGATTTTCCTGATATCATTAGGGACAGGAAAATTTGGCGTTCTAAACGACATGGGCGCTAGGCTCGACTATACTATGTATTTTCGAGCCTCAGCTCTGTGTTCATTGGCAGTTGTCCCAGTGTGTAACCAGTTTTGCCTCAGACCAGGTGGCACAGGATTCGGTGCTTGTTTCCTTGCAGGTTTGTTATTGGCTCAGAGTTCACCTGGGCGTGTCTAATAAACGGCGATCCAATTGCAAACACAAAAGGAAGCTACATGAGTTTGATGTCTAGCTTGTCCTAAAATGAATTCGTGAAATTTTCCAATCCCCAGATATCATGCATCTGTCCAAAGAGTTCCCTGCGACATGTAGAGTGAAAAAATAAAAGCAGAAGTCGACAAGAACACTGGCTACATGTTTCCCGAAGACCCGAATGAACTTCTGTGTAGACTCAAGACTTGTGACCCCACTGCAAAACAGTTTCGATTTCTCGCACATTAAGGAGATATCTTCAATCATAGATGAACTGAAAGTGGCTGTATAGCATGATGTGGTGAACTTCTTGTTGCTGAGAGTTTAACGTATAAAAGAAGTGAAATATAATTTTTTAATAAATTAGTTAGTTGTTTTTATTAACCATGCTTTTTTCTCATAATACTCTTTTTAACACATCGTTGTAAGCACTCGACTACAAAAGATCTGCACACATGTATTAACGCAGACTTCGAGTATACATGTGCAGACCCTGGACTGCATATCTGTATTAATCCAGACACGATGTACAAATGCGCAGTCTCCTGGATGAATGAATGATACATGTGTAAGTATGGATGAAGGATGGTATGGCTAGTTGGTATGGTTGGTTAATGTGGGTGGTATGATCAGACCGATATCGTCGGTTGGTCTTGTTGGCTGGTCTTGGCGTGCATTTGGTTTAGCCGGCTGGTCTTGTTGGTTGGTTGGACCAATCTGCTGGTGTGATGTTTTGATATGGTCGGTTGGTATGTTTGACTGGTATGGCCAATATGGGTGGTATGGCTATAATGGTAATTGGTATTGGCATTCGGTATGAGTGGTATGGTTGGTATGTTCGTTTGATGTGTATTTTACAGTCGGTTGGTGTGGATATTTTTTATGGCTGGTATGTTTGGTTGGTATGATCTGTTTGCATTGACAGTTTGTTTGTGTATTTATGATAAGTGTGATGCTGGTCGTGGTGACTGTGGTTAGCAGCAAATATGTTGAAGCAGGGTTTACTGATAATTTATATCAACTATAAGGAAATATGTTATGCCACCTGTGCTTATAAAAGCATTTCTCTCCTGATACGACATACCAGTGCTTGTGGTGTTACCTACCGATCTATCGCCAGTGATTCTAAAATGGTGGTCAACTATATTTATAAAATTTGAGGGCCAAACCTGTCACACCCACCACACTTCGGGGTTGGAAATTATATCTACATACTTAATTTCAAAGGCCTAACCCTAATGGTTTGCAAATTGTAGTCAACTATATCTAAAAAAAAAAAGGTGGTAGATGTCAATACCCACACCGAATCATGCTCTTTTTATACTGTTCCTTTAATATATTATTCNAAAAAAAAAAGGTGGTAGATGTCAATACCCACACCGAATCATGCTCTTTTTATACTGTTCCTTTAATATATTATTCCTATAGGGAGTTTTATAACCTTTAAATTTTTTGTTTTAAATATCTGTATTTACGTACCTTCGTCGAATGTAGTTGGTATTGTATAGACGCACTGGAGCAATTAATTAAATTTAACATTACCTTGAACATCATTTGTGAACTAATAATTTTTTTCTCAATTCGGTTAAAAAAAATGCGCAAACGTTTTTTGCAGAACCACAAATATTTTCGCAAACATATGTTTTTATATTGGTTTTAAAGGATGTTTCTGCCTCGAAGAACCCAGTTTACATTCCCAGAACCTTCTATAAGTCTTTGGGATTGACTCACACACAGTGGTAGTTCAACATCTTGATTCCTTTATGTAAATGTTCATGAAGACAGCACACGACGCAGCTCATAATCGATTATAAATAACTGATATGGATTTGTTAATTTAAATAAACGAAGGCCTAGTATAATACGCCGTGAGGTTATTTTTATACCATAATAGCTCGCTGGTCCAAACAGGTAATTGAAATTAGAACAATTTTTTAATATGCACGGAAAATATGTAAATACGAGCACGAACCGATAATATCCCGCAAAAACTTTTCTAATGGAATAGCCGAAAATTAAATAAAATAACTTACCAGACTGAATGCTAAAACAGAACCAGGGAAAAGAGCGATAATTTTCTCCTCGGATCAGACGAAATACTTTGACATGGCGCGACTTTGGCCGCACTATTTATCTGCAGAGTCGATATGCCACGTGAGCAACAGCGAGCAATGTGACGTCATAATAAAATAACTAGGGTAGTCTAGTGTTAGTGGTGGGGGTCGAGCTGTAGTGGTTAAATTATGGGTAGATAACAGAGGGGTGTTTGGGGGTCGGGTGCGATACAGAACCAATGATTCGTTGACAGGGGTAGTTTAGTGGGGGTCAGCTAAATCACCAGTTAAGTGTAGTGAGGGGATCAGTCATCTGCTGGTCTCCATACTATGAATATATGTTCTCCGCCATCTTTACAAGAATCGAACACTGCGCTTTCTGCACACAAGTCTTTAAAATTTTGAAAAATTAATTTTAAATTTTTTTAGACATGTTGCATGCTTTTAAAGTTTTTATTAAATTTTTAATTTTGAATAATTTTAATTATTAATTTTTTTTTTTTAGAATTTAATTTGAATCTGTTCTGTTCCTTTACGATTTTTAAACAAATTTTTAGGATTTTTTTCTTGTTTAAAGTTACTTGGGATTAAGGTCACGGAAATCCAAGCTGGTGGTTGGGGTCAATTATTGTATTTTTTTTTTCNTGTTTAAAGTTACTTGGGATTAAGGTCACGGAAATCCAAGCTGGTGGTTGGGGTCAATTATTGTATTTTTTTTTTTCCATTTTATATGGTAATTCCCCCCGAATAATTAAAAATTGTCCTGTTTTTCCAGGTTCGGNTTGTTTAAAGTTACTTGGGATTAAGGTCACGGAAATCCAAGCTGGTGGTTGGGGTCAATTATTGTATTTTTTTTTTCCATTTTATATGGTAATTCCCCCCGAATAATTAAAAATTGTCCTGTTTTTCCAGGTTCAGGGTTATCCCAAGGTCATCATGCTTCAAAGTCAGGATCACGTAAATCCAATACGGTGGTCGGCGACAATTGGGCAAACAAACATGGCGGTTGTCCCTCCTGGGCCGCTGGGTTTTGCTCGGCGCCTTTTGTACGCCTTGCTGATTTGCGGACTTTTTGTTTCACACTTCGAAGAGCCTCGAGTCCATCTTGCTGGTTCGTGGACTTTTTAAAACATTTTTACGTCCACCTTGCTCATTTGCAAACTTTTGGGAAAATAAAAAAATAAAAAAAATTCTATGTGAAACATTTTTTTTAATTTTGGAAATTTTGTCGGAGAAAAAGAGGTTTTGATTTAAAATCTTATATTCCTGAAGTGATTTTGAGGGTTAGAACAGGTTATTTTGATGGTCGTGACGACATAAGGTGATTGGCGAGCGCGGCTTTAGCGTCTGGTTGCTGTGTCATCACAACAATTCACAATCCACCTTCATGAGCCATTGTGCCTGAACGAAGAAAATTACACTACTCACGGATCATGAAGACATGTAAAAACAAAACATCTAACTTTTCTTCCAGACAGAATGCGATATCATGCCTAGCTGTCATTTATTTGAATATAGCATAACTACCCAGCTTTTCCCGGGTATAAGAAGGCAATGAAAGATATACGACCCGGTTTTAGGGGTTTTGGGTGCAATGTGGGTCCGGAGATACACGACCACGTTTTAGGGGTTTCTGGCCCAATGGAGTCATTTTGGCCACAGTTGGGTACTGAGGGGTATCCCTGCCATATTTGGTCCTGATCCGTTGAACGGTGTAGGATTGTATAGAGAACAAACGTATTTACATACATACTAACTTTTGAATTTTATATAATTAGATATGATTGAGTTCCCATTGAATATTATATACAATGCAAACTGGAACATAAATAAGCTAATACATCTTGCATTATATATAATATTTTTATACTTAGTGTGTGCTGAGTAAGCCAAACTAATGACCGAGAAATTGAGAAATGCTTTAGAGGAAAGCCTAAAATAAAATTTAACTGTAGTAGAAAATGTTGCACAAAATTAATTTCTCATTTGAGCTGTATGCCTCTCAGCCTCATATTCGGCACGTGTAAAGCTGTTTAATTTTTCGAGAGGCTGCAATCAATTCAAAACTACCTTTATATGTGTATGCAGTCTAAAATGAAAAGAAAAATAGTGAAATTACGAAAAGCTCTGGAGTAACTATTGGTTACCCAAATACAAGCATTAACCTAAGTAATAAAAACAGGCTCTTTGTTGGCAGGTCTTTAATTGTTATCGAGGAAAACTAACTTTAAAATAAATAAATAAAAATTTAAATAAGAAGAAAGTTGCAAAGCTTATTACTTTAAAAAATTCTAAATATATCTGTGCGATTAATTTCAAGAATTTAACTAGGATATTAAAAAGAATATTGCTTGTTATGTATTGGCTCATAATTCAGCTAGCATTTCCACCGAGTGTAACGATGCAAGAAAATGGCAGTACTCACGGGCAGGTGCACACAGTAGGGCTGCAGTTCGGAGGGTACCGCAGGCAGTTCGTCTGACACCACTCTTCCATCCCTGGTAGTCTCTTGTAGAATGACGTTGGCAAGCATACTTGCGACCTGCAGACATACGTATTTGATTATAACTGAGACTGTACTTGTGTCATATTCTATGACCACATCCACTGTGGGGTTGCCGCACCTAAAGAAAGGTTCTCTGTGGACAGATTTAGAAAAAAAGAAAAGAGTCAAGTTATTTTCTTGTAACTCGTTCGCTAAAGAAAGTCCTATCTCTAATTGCTTATACCGGATGTCCCAAATTAATGTTTACACTCTTTGCACGTTAATAACAGATAAATTATTTAAGACAATATGATGGATCTATTTTTAATTTACGCTAAAGGACAATGTTTGGTGTGTGCAAGCATATGTAGACATTATTCTGTTGCCAGTTCCATTTAAGCCACGAGCGGCAGCACTACAAATGTAGACGAAATGGCAACGGTGACGAGGTTTTCTTTCGAGCAGCATAAGTGTACTTCAAGATCTTAGAAATGTGAGAACATGAAANGCCACGAGCGGCAGCACTACAAATGTAGACGAAATGGCAACGGTGACGAGGTTTTCTTTCGAGCAGCATAAGTGTATTTCAAGATCTTAGAAATGTGAGAACATGATAGAGAAGCAGAGATGATGGAAGGCATAATTCGATACTATGCTACCACCGCATGTAACAATGATACGATTTCATGACAAGTTTGAGTAGGACGGTATTGCACGTGATGTGAAGAAAGTACGGTGCGGCAGGAAGAGAATATCAAAAGAAAGAAATGTGGGTGCTGTGTTCCATACATTTACATGTTCCGCCTACACATAAAGTCCTTACGGCAAGCTGCGACTGAGTCAGGTGCCAGTAAATCAAATGTCCATCGCATTTTAAGGCAAGTAAAGTGGGAGCCCTATGTTCTCATTTTCCATAAATAATGTAGTATTACGATTAAAAAAACATATAAAGAAACATTCTAACAACAGTAAACTTGTTTGTGTCTGTAACCCTCTCTTTGAATTAAACCTATATTCTATTACTGAAAACCGAGAAACCTCAAAGAAATGTTTTTCTTTTCTGAAAGAGTTGTATGGATTTTTATAGTGCATTATTTTCATACTACTCGTTCATTAACAGCACGATTATGAAAATCATTCTCAATGTTAATAAATTCAATGATTTGCAGATGATTGTGAAGTAAATGTTAGTAATTTACTTCATCATCGACAGCGTGCATTGGTGGGAAATTATATAGTGTAATTCATGTTGCAAGTAGATATATTTAGAGTTCTTCAAATAATCACAGTTAATTAAAATTCATCTATAATTAATTACAATTTAGGCACTATAGTTTAAAGCCATTAAAATAAAGGAGGTAATACAAACTGTACTGTTCAAATGCCGCCAAGTCAAATCTGGCCATGAATACTTATACTTAATTACATTCACAACAGCGGTTAGAAAGCCTCTTAAATTATAAGAGAATAATAATTCAGAATACAATAGTATATGGGTAAAATATAAAACTAAATATAAAATCATATTTGCTTATATGTTGCCTTCAGGATTAAGGAATATTCTGGAGCATTGAGTAGTTATGCTAGTGTATCGAAGCACACCAAATTATAATGTCATTCACAGTCCTTTATGCAACTGTATGATTTAGAACAGGAAAAAATGTACCAGGAATTACTTTATTCGTCAACAATTATATGCTAAATAACGGACTATTCACGGTAAAGTGAGCACTTTTTGGAGTCCTCTCATTTGGAATAATAGTTAATAAATATATTTTATTGTTGCCTTAGACGTTAACTTTTGAGTCTGGTTAAGTATACACAGAGGTGACAAAAGTCATGGGATAGCAATATGCAAATATACAGATGGTAGTAGTATCGCGTACAAAATGTATAAATGGGCACTGCATTGGTTGGGCTTTCATTTGTAGTCAAGTGATTCATGTGAAAAGGTTTCTGACGGGATTATAGCCTCACGACGGGAATTAACAGACTTTGAACGCGGAATGGCAGTTGGAGCTAGACGCACGGGAGATTCCATTTCGGAAATGGTTAGGGAATTCCACATTCCGAGATTCACAGTGTCAAGAGTGTGCCGAGAATACATAATTTCAGGCATAACCTCCCACCATGGACAACGCAGTGGCGACCGCCTGCACTTAATGACCGAGACCAACGACGTGTGCGCAGAATGGTCAGTGTTAACAGACAAGCAACACTGCGTGAAATAACCGCAGGAATCAATGTGGGACGTACGACGGACGTGTCCGTTAGGACAGTGCGGCGAACTTCGGTTGTACTGGGCTATGCCAGCAGAAGGCCGACTCGAGTGCCTTTACTTACAGCACGACATCGCCTGCAGAGCCTCTCCTGGGCTCATGACCATATCGGTTGGACCCTAGACGACTGGAAAACCGTGGCTTGGTCAGATGAGTCCTGATTTCAGTTGGTAAGAGCTGATGGTAGGGTTCGAGTGTGGCGCAGACCCCACGAATCCATGGACCCAAGTTGTCAACAAGGAACTGTGCAAGCTGGTGGTGGCTCCATAATGGCGTGGGCGGTTTTTACATGGCATGGACTGGGTCCTCTGGTCCAACTGAACCGATCATTGACTGAGAAGGGTTATGTTCAGCTACTTGGAGACCACTTGCAGCCATTCATGGACTTCATGTACCCAAACAACGATGGACTTTTTATGAATGACAATGCGCCATGTCACCGGGCCACAACTGTTCGCGATTGGCTTGAAGAACATTCTGAACAATTCCAGCGAATGATTTGGCCACCAAGATCGCCCGACATGAATCCCATAGAATATTTATGGGACATAATCAAGAAGTCAGTTCGTGCACAAACTCCTGCACCTTCAACACTTTCGCAATTATGGACGTCTATAGAGGCAGCATGGCTCAATATTTCTCCCGGGGACTTCCAACGACTTGTTG
Source organism: Clitarchus hookeri (assembly GCA_002778355.1). Classification (NCBI taxonomy): domain Eukaryota; kingdom Metazoa; phylum Arthropoda; class Insecta; order Phasmatodea; family Phasmatidae; genus Clitarchus; species Clitarchus hookeri. The sequence goes on from NQII01000724.1 coordinate 532,498, forward strand.
AGTCCATGCCACGTCGAGTTGCTGCACTTCGCCGGGCAAAAGGAGGTCCGACACGATATTAGGAGGTATCCCATGACTTTTTTCACCTCTGTATATACACTGTGTTTATTACTCACGCAGTAATATTTACTTAAAAATGTGGTGGAAAAAAATGACTGATGGGTAAAAAGTAAGTAGGGCCTCAAAAGTGCTCACTTTACCGCGATCAGCCGATAACTACATTTTCAGTATGTAGTTGGAAAGTTCAATTAAATCAATATGACAGTCACCTTTAAACCATTTTCTTTGATAACAAACGGAATGGCATTTTCAGTCTATGTCACAGCAGATTAGACTGCATATTTTCTCGTTGTTTAAAACTAAACAGTTTTTAAGACGAGTTAAAAAGGTACTGGGAATACATGCCTTATACGTGCACATGCTCCCCTCCCACAAAATAATTTGAAATTGTAATAAATTTGCAATATTGAAAAAGAGTATTTATTGTTCTTTTAGAATTGGCAAGAAACACTGAGTACGAGTACGTATCGCTACGAGTCTTGCTGTCCTGGTCTGTTAACTTTCATCTGACCACACTCGGTAATGGCCATTTTGCGGTAGCAGTTCTCCGCCCCCTCACAANCTCACAAACACATGTTCACGTCGAAAGCCAACTGCGCGTCTACGACACCTGCAGAAAAACTGGCGCCGTACATCCTTCGACGCTGCTGCTACCTAGCAGCAGATAGTTGAACTATTTTCGGCTAGATCCGGACATTTGTCGATATCGCTGCCTGCTCCTAACTAGCGTTCCACCTGAACAGCGAGGTTTTCAGAGCCGATGATGGTGAAGCGAGGTGAGTATGGAGCACCGCCGGAATGAAAGGGAGGGGGAAACGACAGATCCCCTAGAAAAACCGCTGACCAGCGGCATCGTCCGGCACGATTCCCACATGCAAAAATCTGGGAGCTACCCGGCCGGGAATCAAACCCGGTTCGCGTAGGTGGGAGCGAGTAGTCCAACTACTATCTTTTAGTATCCAACGCTGCTTTAGATTCTTATCTCTAGAACATCAGTATACGCAGGTAGGTAACAAACAAAACAATTGTATTCATATAATTAACCATTTCGTTCTTCTATATAAACATAAGATATGTGTTGACATACATTCAAGGAAATGGATGCTGCTAAATTGTAAAATGTGTAGGTTATGTAAAGTACTCTGTCATCTTTTCCGTTAATAATAAGTTACTTGAATCGCTGCAGTGGGAGATATGGCAACATCCTCCATACATTCCAAACTTAGTGCCATGCGATTTTCATGTTTTCGGTAAGCTGAAAAAGGATCTCGGTGGACGACGATTCCGAAACAATGAGGAGGTGAAAGCAGCTGTCTCCGGGTGGTCACATAGCGCTGGAGGAGATGTCTACGCATCCGGAATCGAAAAGTTGGTTGACCGTTCCGAGAAATGTTTACAGTCTCTTGGGGACTATGTGGAAAAGTGAACTTACATTGTATGTTGTCATAGCCGTGTTGCNATTGTCATAGCCATGTTGCCTATGTATAGGTGGTTTCATACATGGCCATAACGTGGAAGTGTAACTTACTTATAGATTTGCCCTCGTATCTTATTTAAACGGCACTCTCATTAACTGTAGGGTCAGTACATTTGAAATCAAACGATATACGTTATTTATTTCGCAGTTAATGTGAACTGTTAGTGGTGTTCGTAAATGCAAGAGGTTATTTCATAATAAACGCAAAGTTCTACTTTGTTACCACTTCTCGCTCCCAAAATACTTATTGAACGACGAAGGTCCCTTAGTGTTATATTTTGAGTAGCTGGATGTTTCAATTAGTCCTCACGACGTTGGGCGCAAACTTACTCAACGAGAAAACCCTAGAGGTGGGGCGGGGGACGTATGCCATATGGGAAAATAAACGAGTTACAACATTATAGTTATTTTGCCAATGTACCTGTAAATATCATATATCTTAAAAACTATTGCTAAGGACAACTGTTTACATGAATACGTGTTTCAAAAGTCTATTGCTCATTTTCTGAACGCATTTCTATGTAAATCATATATATATATATTTATATATATAAGCGTGATTTTTTTAAATAAGAAGAAGTGAGTTTACTTACAACGTAAATGTAGATAAATGTCACGTCACTTTTTAAATGGTAAGCCAGTGTTGAGTACTTGGGAATAATTANCCATTATTACGTGCTGGACTGTGTCGTCGACTCCACATACGTCACACAGTGGAGATCCCACGAGTCCGAAGCCATCAACTCGTAAGTATACCGGCCCTTCTCCGATGTATCCCATCTGTGCTGCCACTGGTCCATGATTTCATCCATTAGCATGTCCTTTGAATCTTTGCACAGCCTCGCGACTCGAGATCTCTCCACCGTGAGACCCCTGTACTTAACCAATAGGTCAATTGGCAGTACTCCAACCAACACTGGGAGCGACTCATTAGGGACTGCTTTGTACGCTTTTGCAACGGTCAGCAGTGCCGCCCTCTGAGCACTGATGAGCCTCCTTTTATGTCGAGTCAGCTCGGCTCTGTGGTACCACATCACAGCACCGTATGTTACTATTGCTTCAAAAGTGGCTCTATAGATTGTTCTGAGGGTCGAGTAACTCAGACCCCAGCTAGTGTTTCCAATACGCTTTAGTTTCTGAAATACCACTATGGCCTTTCTAGAAACATACTCAACATGTTTAAGGAAGCTCATATTCTCATCCATGATGACTCCCAGGTACTTGAACTCGTGCACATCTCCAACCGGGCTCCCCCCGAAGCGCACCGTCGGCGGTCTCTGCAGCTTTCCCTTAAGTAGCATTGTCTTGGTCTTTTCTGCTGAAAATTTCAGTTTGACCGTTTTTGCCCAGGTATTAATCTTTTCCATGATATCTGCGGCTTTCGTTTCCAGAACGCTTCTTGACTTGCCAGATATCAGGACAAGTCCATCATCTGCATATCCAAACACAGTGCACCCCGGTGGGATGCCCAGCTCCAAGAACCCATCGAATAGGACGTTTCACAGGATCGGTCCGAGGACCGAGCCCTGCGGGCATCCCTTCGTCAGGCGCTTTTTTACCTGCATAGTCTTTGCTGAATAAAGACTCCACCTGTTATTGAAGAAATCTTGAATGACCCTGTACAGATTAGCTGGACATTTTTTCCTTTTAAGTTGCCACATTACTTCCGGCCACCAGGCATTGTCGAAGGCTCCCGAGATGTCCAAGAACACCCCCATGACGTACTTTTCAGGATTCTCCCTAATAGCCTTCATTACGTCATGAAGGGCGAAGTCGGTACCTGTGCCTTTTCTGAAGCCATATNCCATGAAGGGCGAAGTCGGTACCTGTGCCTTTTCTGAAGTCATATTGTTTTTCGCTTAATGTGCCCTCAGCTTCTAGGGCCATTATCAATCTTCTGTTGATTAATTTCTCGTAGACTTTGTCCAGCACCGGAAGCAATGTCAAAGGACGGTACGATTTAGGGTCATCAAGTTTCTTATTGTTGCCTTTGTATAGCACNAGAGAAGCAGAGATGATGGAAGGCATAATTCGATACTATGCTACCACCGCATGTAACAATGATACGATTTCATGACAAGTTTGAGTAGGACGGTATTGCACGTGATGTGAAGAAAGTACGGTGCGGCAGGAAGAGAATATCAAAAGAAAGAAATGTGGGTGCTGTGTTCCATACATTTACATGTTCCGCCTACACATAAAGTCCTTACGGCAAGCTGCGACTGAGTCAGGTGCCAGTAAATCAAATGTCCATCGCATTTTAAGGCAAGTAAAGTGGGAGCCCTATGTTCTCATTTTCCATAAATAATGTAGTATTACGATTAAAAAAACATATAAAGAAACATTCTAACAACAGTAAACTTGTTTGCNATTTTCCATAAATAATGTAGTATTACGATTAAAAAAACATATAAAGAAACATTCTAACAACAGTAAACTTGTTTGCGTCTGTAACCCTCTCTTTGAATTACACCTATATTCTATTACTGTAAACCGAAAAACCTCAAAGAAATGTTTTTTCTTTTCTGAAAGAGTTGTATGGATTTTTATAGTGCATTATTTTCATACTACTCGTTCATTAACAGCACGATTATGAAAATCATTCTCAATGTTAATAAATTCAATGATTTGCAGATGATTGTGAAGTAAATGTTAGTAATTTACTTCATCATCGACAGCGTGCATTGGTGGGAAATTATATAGTGTAATTCATGTTGCAAGTGGATATATTTAGAGTTCTTCAAATAATCACAGTTAATTAAAATTCATCTATAATTAATTATAATTTAGGCACTATACTTTAAAGTCATTAAAATAAAGGAGTTAATACAAACTGTACTGTTCAAATGCCGCCAAGTCAAATCTGGCCATTAATACTTATACTTAATTACATTCACAACAGCGGTTGAAAGCCTCTTAAATTATAAGAGAATGTTAATTCGGAATACAATAGTACATGGCTAAAATATAAAACTAAATATTAAATCATATTTGCTTATATGATGCCTTCACGATTAAGGAATATTCTGGAGCATTGAGTAGTTATGCTATTGTATCGAAGCACACCAAATTATAATGTCTTTCACAGTCCTTTATGCAACTGTATGATTTAGAACAGGAAAAAAGGTACCAGGAATTACTTTATTCGTCAACAATTATATGCTAAATAACGGACTATTCACGGTAAAGTGAGCACTTTTTGGAGTTCTCTCATTTGGAATAATAGTTAATAAATATATTTCATTGTAGCCTTAGACGTTAACTTTTGAGTCTGGTTAAATATACACAGGGGTGACAAAAGTCATGGGATAGCAATATGCAAATATACAGATGGCAGTAGTATCGCGTACAAAATGTATAAATGGGTACTGCATTGGCTGGGCTTTCATTTGTAGTCAAGTGATTCATGTGAAAAGGTTTCTGACGGGATTATAGCCGCACGACGGGAATTAACAGACTTTGAACGCGGAATGGCAGTTGGAGCTAGACGCATGGGAGATTCCATTTCAGAAATGGTTAGGGAATTCCACATTCCGAGATCCACAGTGTCAAGAGTGTGCCGAGAATACCTAATATCAGGCATAACCTCCCACCATGGACAACGCAGTGGCCAACCGCCTGCACTTAATGACCGAGACCAACGACGTGTCCGCAGAATTGTCAGTGTTAACAGACAAGCAACACTTCGTGAAATAACCGCAGGAATCAATGTGGGACGTACGACGGACGTGTCCGTTAGGACAGGTTTTAAGGCCTGAAGGCCAGCACACCCTCCATCCTCCCGCACTGCAGCTGTACTCGGATGAGTAAGACAGTGCACGGCACTTTCTCCTCTTGGTCTATTCGGGCCATTCACTTTCTTGATGCCGTTACTCGGTTTATCTACCGGTTTTCTCTTAAAACCTGTCCTCCTCGCCANCATTCACTTTCTTGATGCCGTTACTCGGTTTATCTACCGGTTTTCTCTTAAAACCTGTCCTCCTCGCCAATCAGAAATACTCCGACTTACTTTTTATGAAGCCTTTACCTGTCATGGGGAAATACCCAGTAGTCTTTAAACTAGAGAAACGCAAATATCGTACTCCTCTAGTCTTTTGCCAATTCTCGTGGCGAATTTATTCCAAAGTTTGTTGAGAACTTTGTTCGTCAGTACATTTTCCATATCTAAGTGAATGCCCTTTTCTTCCATCTCGACTTCCAGCCAGCTCCTGATGTCTTCAGTCTTCAGACATTCCATTATTACGTGCTGGACTGTGTCGTCGACTCCACATACGTCACACAGTGGAGATCCCACGAGTCCGAAGCCATGCAACTTCGCTTTGAAGTTTCCATGACCAGTGTACAGTTGCATACTGTAATGGTTTATGGATATCCATTTGCAGTCCATTCTGGTTCTTATACTTGGGATCAACTCGTAAGTATACCGGCCCTTCTCCGATGTATTCCATCTGTGCTGCCACTGGTCCATGATTTCATCCATTAGCATGTCCTTTGAATCTTTGCACAGCCTCGCGACTCGAGATCTCTCCACCGTGAGACCCCTGTACTTAACCAATAGGTCAATTGGCAGTACTCCAACCAACACTGGGAGCGACTCATTAGGGACTGTTTTGTACGCTTTTGCAACGGTCAGCAGTGCCGCCCTCTGAGCACTGATGAGCCTCCTTTTATGTCGAGTCAGCTCGGCTCTGTGGTACCACATCACAGCACCGTATGTTACTATTGCTTCAAAAGTGGCTCTATAGATTGTTCTGAGGGTCGAGTAACTCAGACCCCAGCTAGTGTTTCCAATACGTTTTAGTTTCTGAAATACCACTATGGCCTTTCTAGAAACATACTCAACATGTTTAAGGAAGCTCATATTCTCATCCATGATGACTCCCAGGTACTTGAACTCGTGCACATTTCCAACCGGGCTCCCCCCGAAGCGCACCGTCGGCGGTCTCTGCAGCTTTCCCTTAAGTAGCATTGTCTTGGTCTTTTCTGCTGAAAATTTCAGTTTGACCGTTTTTGCCCAGGTATTAATCTTTTCCATGATATCTGCGGCTTTCGTTTCCAGAACGCTTCTTGACTTGCCAGATATCAGGACAAGTACATCATCTGTATATCTAAACACAGTGCACCCCGGTGGGAGGCCCAGCTCCAAGAACCCATCGAATAGGACGTTCCACAGGATCGGTCCGAGGACCGAGCCCTGCGGGCATCCCTTTGTCAGACGCTTTCTTACTTGCATAGTCTTTGCAGAATAAAGACTCCACCTGTTATTGAAGAAATCTTGAATGACCCTGTACAGATCAGCTGGACATTTTTTCCTTTTAAGTTACCACATTACTTCCGGCCACCAGGCATTGTCGAAGGCTCCCGAGATGTCCAAGAACACCCCCATGACGTACTTTTCAGGATTCTCCCTAATAGCCTTCATTACGTCATGAAGGGCGAAGTTGGTACCTGTGCCTTTTCTGAAGCCATATTGTTTTTCGCTTAATGTGCCCTCAGCTTCTAGGGCCATTATCAATCTTCTGTTGATTAATTGCTCGTAGACTTTGCCCAGCACCGGAAGCAATGTCAAAGGACGGTACGATTTAGGGTCATCAAGTTTCTTATTGTTGCCTTTGTATAGCACTCTCAAGCACCCAAGTTTCCAAGGGGAAGGGAACACTCCATCTCTAAGACAATCATTAAATATTCCAAGAAGAATTTTCTTGATCCGAGAGTAGCACCTTTTTAGAATTTCTGAGGTGATTCCATCCATTCCAGGAGCTTTTCCATTTTTCATCTTGTATACGATTGCTGTGAGTTCTTCCTCAGAGAATTCTGGCGCGTCTTGTTCTTCGGAAACAATTTCCATTTGTTGTCTTTTCCTTTCGTGCTCCTCCCCCTCTTCCACAAGAGTGTCCGTGAGGACAGTGCGGCGAACTTTGGCTGTACTGGGCTATGCCAGCAGTAGACCGACTCGAATGCCTTTACTAACAGCACGACATCCCCTGCAGCGCCTCTCTTGGGCTCGTGACCATATCGGTTGGACCCTGGACGACTGGAAAACCGCGGCTTGGTCAGATGAGTCCCGATTTCAGTTGGTAAGAGCTGATGGTAGGGTTCGAGTGTGGCGCAGACCCCACGAATCCATGGACCAAAGTTGTGAACAAGGAACTGTGCAAGCTGGTGGTGGCTCCATAATGGTGTGGGCTGTTTTTACATGGAATGGACTGGGTCCTCTGGTCCAACTGAACCGATCATTGACTGGAAAGGGTTATGTTCAGCTACTTGGAGACCACTTGCAGCCATTCATGGACTTCATGTACCCAAACAACGATGGCATTTTTACGGATGACAATGCGCCATGTCACCGGGCCACAACTGTTCGCGATTGGTTTGAAGAACATTCTGGACAGTTCCAGGGAATGATTTGGTCACCAAGATCGCCCGACATGAATCCCATCGAACATTTATGGGACATAATCGAGAAGTCAGTTCGTGCACAAACTCNCCAAGATCGCCCGACATGAATCCCATCGAACATTTATGGGACATAATCGAGAAGTCAGTTCGTGCACAAACTCCTGCACCTTCAACACTTTCGCAATTATGGACGTCTATAGAGGCAGCATGGCTCAATATTTCTGCCGAGGACTTCCAAAGACTTGTTGAGTCCATGCCACGTCGAGTTGCTGCACTTCGCCTGGCAAAAGGAGGCCCGACACGATATTAGGAGGTATCCCATGACTTTTGTCGCCTCAGTGTATTTACACTATGTTTATTACTCACATAGCAATATTTATTTAAAAATGTGGTGAAAAAAAATGACTGATGGGTAAAAAGTAAGTAGCGCCTCAACAGTGCTCACTTTACCGCGATCAGCCGATAACTACATTTTCAGTATGTAGTTGGAAAGTTCAATTAAATCAATATGACAGTCACCTTTAAACCATTTTCTTTAATAACAAACGGAATGACATTTTCAGTCTATGTCACAGCAGATTAGACTGCATATTTTCTCGTTGTTTAAAACTAAACGGTTTTTAAGACGAGTTAAAAAGGTACTGGGAATACATGCCTTATACGTGCACCTGCTCCCCTCCCACAAAATAATTTGAAATTGTAATAAATTTGCAATATTGAAAAAGAGTATTTATTGTTCTTTTAGAATTGGCAACAAACACTGAGTACGAGTACGTATCGCTACGAGTCTTGCTGTCCTGGTCTGTTAACTTTCATCTGACCACACTCGGTAATGGCCATTTTGCGGTAGCAGTTCTCCGCCCCCTCACAAACCCATGTTCACGTCGAAAGCCAACTGCGCGTCTACGACTCCTGCAGAAAAACTGGCGCTGTACATCCTTCGACGCTGCTGCTACCTAGCAGCACATAGTTGAACTATTTTCGGCTAGATCCGGACATTTGTCGATATCGCTGCCTGCTCCTAACTTGCCTTCCACCTGAACAGCGAGGTCTTCAGAGCCGATGATGGTGAAGCGAGGTGAGTATGGAGCACCGCCGAAATGAAAGGGCGGGGGAAACGACAGATTACCGAGAAAACCCGCTGACCAGCGGCATCGTCCGGCATGATTCCCACATGCAAATATCTGGGAACGACCCCGCCGGGAATCAAACCTGTATCGCCTAGGTGGGAGCGAGTAGTCCAACTACTATCTTTTAGTATCCAACGCTGCTTTAGATTCTTATCTCTAGAACATCAGTATACGCAGGTAGGTAACAAACAAAACAATCGTATTCACATAATTAACCATTTTGTTCTTCTATATCAACATTAGATATGTGTTGACATACATTCAAGGAAATGGATGCTGCTTAATTGTAAAATGTGTTGGTTATGGACAGTACTCTGTCATCTTTTCCGTTAATAATAAGTTAGTGTTGAATGAGTTTCTCAGTTAAAGTTACACAGAATTTGCAAGTTATACACTGCTAGATGCCTTTTGACTTCGATAATCACCAGAGATGAGTTATTACATTTTGTCACTATAAACAGGTGAAGGCCAGATGTAACCATAACATAAGAACGTGCATATTGTTAGCATACCGCGAAGACTGTGAAAATAATTATCCTCCTAATGTTATTAGAAGCAAACAATAGACGTGGCTAAAACTCAAGGACAAAAGTCTTGAAGACATTAGTCACAAAATACGCCATTATTCATTTTCTCCTTCTTAACTATTTGAAAAAAAAATGCTGATTTGATTTATCTCTGTCAAAGAACTTTACGTAAAGCCAAGTACCAAACCATAACATGGATATCCCATTTTACTGTGCAGATGGTGTACAATGCCAGCGAAGTACAGCTACCAGCCACACATGCAGTTGAACACATATCATCTCATTGTGTGGGCTGGTTAAGGGGCAAAGTTGTCCACCTAGTTCGTGGTGTATGAGTGCAAAGTGGATTAAGTAGACTTTCAACACCTCTTCCAAGTGTGGCCTCACTGTAACAACAACATGCACAGGCCATACAGCACAACGTGTCTAAGATACTTTTCAATGTTTCTTTTACTAACATTCCCGAAAAAATATGTTTCTGAGGCATTTTTTAAAATTATTTAGAAATATTTCGAAGCTTACTTGCCTCAATATTTCTGAAAGTAGTATTTGGAAATATATCTAAGAGGAGTTTATCGCTACGTAACTACTGTTACTGCATATCTTTGCAACCTCCAATCACGCCCTGTACTTGTATTGCTTACGATATTCGCTCAGTTTAAATGTTACGAAGGCACAAAGCAAGTCAGTTTAGGTTGTGAAGCATCGAACTATCAGAAGGCACAAGGTATAATGAAATTATCAATTTAAGTTTTCATTGGCGGTTTTAAGTCTTGAAATGTAGTTAAATTAAATCCGAGACTTTTGGGGTAGTTTGAATGATGTTCGAAAACAATTTTTATACATTTCAGTGACATCATTTCACCAAATTTGTGCGTGAATGTTTAAAACTGTCGTATTAAAATCTTCCATAATTAAATTTCAGTTGTTTAAAATAAACATTTTTAACATGAGAAATGGGGAAATAACTATTTTATACAGCATTTGAAGTTTTCGTTATATTTTAAAAATTCAAAATTACCTAAATGAAACATATATTTTGCAATGGTCAAGATATGTTTGTGAAGTTCTTTGGCTTAGCAGAATGAAATAACCATTTTCATTTATATCTATCTGAAATGGGGTTATTGCAGAAACATTACATAAACATATATTTCGAAACGTGGTTAGAACATTTCAACGTCACAACTTGGAAACACTTGCTGAAACATAACATTAAATTATTTACGTTGCAATGATCACTTTTTTAGATGGGGCATATCCACATAACATAAATATTGAATAAATATTAGAGATATATTTCGAAACACAGCTGCTAAGTTTCATTGTTACGAATGAAGTGTGTCTGAAATGTAAATGGCATGCGTGTTGTGTAGCAAGTCTCATCTAGTAGCTAACAGCTAAGGAAATGACATATTCAGTGTGATTTAATTTAATTTGGAGACTTCATATTTTTTCTAGCAAACAATGAATATGAAATCGTATGTAATATTATTTTCGCTCTTGTATATTCTGTTATAAAAAATAATTGTATACATACCTTTATAAGTTGCTTTGAAGAAAGTCAATTTTAGAGTACAAGAGATCTGCTGAAAAAGTCTGAACTATCTTATTTAAACGGTACTCTCATTAACTGTAGGGTCAGTACATTGGAAATCAAACGATATACGTTATTTATTTCGCAGTTCATGTGAACTGTTAGTGGGGTTCGTAAATGCAAGAGGTTATTTCATAATAAACGCAAAGTTATACTTTGCTGCCACTTCTTGCTCCTAAAATATTTATTGACCAAAGAAGGTCCCTTAGTGTTATATTTTGAGTAACTGGATGTTTCAATTAGTCCTCACGACGTTGGGCGCAAACTTACTCGACGAGAAAACCCTAGAGGGATTACGCATAATATGGGGCGGGGCACGCATGCCATATGGGAAAATAAACGAGTTACAACATTAAACTTATTTTGCCACTGTACCTGTAAATATCTTAAAAACTATTGCTTAGGGCAACTGTTTACATGAATACGTGTTTCAAAAGTCTATTGCACATTTTCTGAACGCATTTCTATGTAAATCATATATATATGTGTATATACATGAATGCGTGATTTTAAATAAGAAGAAGAGAGTTTACTGACAACGTAAATGTAGATAAATGTCACGTCACTTTGTAAATGGTAAGCCAGTGTTGAGTACTAGTGAACAATTATAAAATGCGTGTACTTAGGGACGGATAAGGGTGCATTTGAAAAATGCGGCCGCATGGGGCGCTGAACTGTGGCAGCGCCGCGTCATAAGGGTTTAGCAATTTTAT
>NQII01000724.1:544608-603958 GCA_002778355.1 Clitarchus hookeri
GATTTGTGATGAGTGGTAGTTTGGGGGTAGGAGCGCGAGAAGGTATCTTCGCACGTCGCAAAATAGTGTCGTGATGTTTCTCTGAGTGTAGCTCATAATGTGCGAGGCGAGGCGGGGCGAGGCGAGGCGAGGAGCGGTAGGTAGCCTACCTGATGATGAGCGGCGTGACGTGGTGCGAGCGGAAGTCGCGGAAGTAGAGCAGGAAGGGGTTGTCCTGGGTGTTGATGAACTGCGGGGGAAGCCCCGACGTGCTCGTCACTATGCTCACGTCCGCGCAGTTGCGGAACGTCTCCGGCCGGCCGCAGCCCACCGCCTCCGTGCCGTTCGGGCACGTCCCCCACATGTTACCTGCCACACACGCACACACGCCCTTCAATACCACACCTTTCACTCATCTGTTCACCTTGCTCTTATTTATTTATTTATTTAATTCACTTCGGAAAATCTTTACGTGTATGGTGTCAAAACAAACATGCNCACCTTGCTCTTATTTATTTATTTATTTAATTCACTTCGGAAAATCTTTACGTGTATGGTGTCAAAACAAACATGCCATGGAGCATGTTGACATAGAATACAGTAGTAAGTAAATGTTAATAATATAAATGCACTTCTAGGCTGCTAAAAATCTTGACAATACACTTTACTATAGGCTGTTAGCTGTTAACTGAGCGCTTTTGAAATCAACTTTTGGAAAATGTCGCTGCTCCTATCTGCATATATTTAAATGGGCACACTGACTGACATGAGCCCAATAAAGCTNCAACTTTTGGAAAATGTCGCTGCTCCTATCTGCATATATTTAAATGGGCACACTGACTGACATGAGCCCAATAAAGCTCGTAGCGACGGAAGGGAAATAGTTCCATACCTACGCGTTAATTTAAAAGTGTTAGGTAACTTTTGTGAAAACTTAAATTATTTATTTTGCTTTTTTTTTAAATACACATAAATAAAAAATTAACTAATTTGTAATTTTTTTAATTTCCTAATAATTATACGGTTTCACTTGACCAACACACGAATAAAGTGATCTGGCCCATGGCAACGTTCATTTTACATTTGGGTGGAAGGACACATAATATGAATACAAGTACAAAAGTGCTCAGTTTACCGTAAACAGCCTTTATTGTTATAGNTTGGGTGGAAGGACACATAATATGAATACAAGTACAAAAGTGCTCAGTTTACCGTAAACAGCCTTTATTGTTATAGTTTAACAGTCACCATTACACAACATAAAATCATACAAATCATATCGCCCACAGTCATTATACGTAACATGCATGACTTAACAGACTGATAATGTTGTACAGCATAAATTCAGGAATTCATCTACAGGATAGAAGGTGTCAGTAGGTAGTACCTTTTTGATTTGAATTATGAATATATTTTTGTTTCCTTCTCAGACACACTAAATTATTCTTATTTAATGATCTTGTATTCCGTTTATAACCAGGACAAGACAGACACTATTTAATAAATATATGTTTGAAGCTCTTCTTCCACAGTCTGGCCCAGAAAAATTGAATAACGAAGTTTGGTGATGGCTACTCGTGGTTAATTTAGCAATTGTGAAAGCTCTTATAAGGATCTACTTTTATAATCACTGGATATCCTTCCACCATATGAAAAATCAACATTTCTTTGGCCTAACCACTTAGTTCATAACATGTAGCTGTGAAATTTCTACAACGGTAAAATTTTCTAATATGCTAGTTCTTATACTCCTATGTGCATGAAATAAACGCAAAGAACACATTTAAAATTCAGTGTTTACAAATTTAATACGACGAAAACATATAACTACTATCCATTCGTTGCTGCCAACTTCAAAGGAAGAAAATAATTTATTGTAAGTGTTAAAATATATGCAGTTAGAGACAGTATTTATTTTTTGATACGTTCACTTGAAAAGTGCTAAATTTACCGTGAACAACTTATAAATCACCATTAGTCGTCGTTGACTACAAGATTGCGGTTAACTTGAGTCAGCGCTACTTTGGTTGTCCTGCTCTAGGTAATTAATAAATAAAGAAACGAATTCATACACATAGGTTTTCTGGGCCAAACGCATGTCTGTACGTTGCTCCGCCTACAGGTAGGGTCAACAAGAATAAGGAGATCCTGGTGCTAAGTAGGGCTGGCTACCGTACCCAATCAACATACTTGTCACGCCAGCCGGAAGATGAGAGGGGGATGAAGCAGTGACGGATTAAAGACGAGGGAATGAAAACGGAGTACCCCGACAAAACCCCACACCACGGCACGCTCCGCACATGAGAGTCACCGTCGGAAAAATTCCCACCTATTGGAGCCTGGGATTCATCTGATTAACCCAGCAGTGGGAAGCTTCTAACAAATATCACTTTTCATTATTAGTAAAATTGTACGTTCTCTAACTTGTAACCAGTTCGTACTTTAAGCCACAAGTTAAGAGCACTTGCATATTAATTTTCCAGCATGATCAGTACACAGTTTACTATCCAAGTCCTGGAGGAATAAGCATAGAAACTAAGTGTAAAAATTTCGAAAACTAAAATTTTGTTTGAAAAATGTACTGCATTAAAAAAAGGACGGTTCTAATAATGGCTGTGGCTATACAAAACCTATGCAAAGCACTAACTATTATGTGTAAATTTAATCAAATAAATGCTTTATTGGTGTACTCTTCACTTGTGTAAACATCTAACCAACATTTTCTGATATTAAGTTATTATTTTGCACCTGTCACTTGAGCATATCGCACACATTCTCAAGTAGGAGACGATCCGGCGATTTAGCGGATCAGGACAGAAGTAGAATGGTGTTATCCTTCATAATTAATGAACGAGCGTTCTGGCTATATTAGGGTTGACATTGTTTAGCTGAAATACACGAATGAAGGACGCCCTACCTGAACAGTAGCCCTACCGTACTTGGCACGTCTTTGACAAAATGGGCATTGATAATGGATATACGGGCAATAACTACGTGCTTCACAACGACCCAGACTAAAATGTCTTCCGAGGTTGCTGTGTGGCGCGCATGGGGAGACACTTTTCAGTACGCCCCTTGTCAAGTAGTTAGCGAATACGGATACGGACATCATTTTGTATTAACAGAGGAGAGTGATTCGACCGATAAAAAATCACTTCGTTCGATGCATCACTGCAGTCTGGCTTGCCTGTAATGATTTCCCCGGGGGAAATCTCAGGCGTGGAATATTACGAGCACACAACCCAAACGGTAATGTAATGTACGGCGATAAACTGTGGCACAATGCCTCATAGTTCACCATTACTGTACTAACTTCAATCCCATTATGCCCACAGAAAAAGGAAGTACAAACCTCCACAAACATGCCTATATTCCTAAACTGTTCCCTTTCTGTGCATAATTTTATGCATGCAGTTTACGCTAATTAGAGCAACGAAATTTAGTTACATTTATTTTATTAGCATTCCCTTATCATGCCCCCAGTCTCTCCTCCTTGTATAGGATATTCACGATAATGTGAGTACTTTTGAAATCCCTCTCGTCAATAATTAAATTTTATTTTAGCCTTAGACGTTAAATTCCAAGTTCGGTAACATATTCACACAGTGTTTATTACTTACATGATAGTATTTATTTATTTTAAAAAGTGGTTAAAGGATAAAACATGGCTGAAAGGGAAACAGTAAATAGGGCCTCAAATGTGCTCACTTTACCGCAAACAGCCTACAATTAATTCTTTTGTCATTCCTAAACCGTTTCACCTACAACACACATATTTCGTGTGCGCTGTACCCTCCTTGGCCACTATTTTCCTTACAATTTGGCCTCTTTGCCATTCCTAACAGCTTTAGCTACGGCGTTCACACTTGGCATGTATCACGCCCTACTTCACAACTTCCACTCCGTAACCAATTCATCGCCTGTTTTCTTCTTCTCCTTTACTATTCTGTGTTCACTTTTTAGTTGGGGTCACGGTTGACGCAGTGACTTGAGCGCTTCCTTCCACCAAAACGAACGTGGTTCTATTCCCGGCGGGGTCGCTCTAGGATCTTCGCACGTAGAAATCATATCGGACGACGCCGCTGGTCGGCGGGTTCTCTCGGAGATCACCGTTTTCCCCCGCCGTTGCATTAGCTGCTTCATATTCACCTCGCTTCACCCTCATCAGCTCTCAAGACCACGTTGTTAAGAGCCGCCCAAACCTCCTCCTCGGTTTGTAATTTCTAAACCATACATTATATGTATCTCACCTACTTTGACGACTTCCATTTTCACCACGACTTTACCCACTGCTCCTATTCCCCCCCCCTTATTTTATAAACCTTCTTTCATTTCCGAATTGTTTAACCAGTGAGATTTAAAATTGGTCTGTTCTTCTTGGTCGTTTCTATTTCTGTGATATTTTAACGCCCTCGTCCTCTTTCCTTACCACCTTTTGGATGCCTATTTACACTAAGTTCAAGGTCACTGCTGAAATGGTTCGCGGCCTTTCAAAGAGTACCCACATTACACTACATGAATAATTACGTGAACTCTGACTGCATTTTTTGCGAACTTATTTTCTAACCACGAAGCTCCGTGGACCAATCACATAGCCAGCTATTTAATATCTGTCAAATTAGCTGAATTGCCTGTGCGGCTGTTTTACATCCTGAATATTCAAGCGTTAACCACAGTTGAACAAGCATTACCGGGATAATATATTTAAGTGGCAATTTTTTTCAGAATGACGAGCAGTGGCCTTAAATGTCTGGTTGCCCCGAAGCCAGTAAGGCTGGATCATAACCATGGTTGTTTCTTCTTTACTGTGTAACGAGCACACAGATTATCTTGTCTCCTTTACGGGGTGGTAATTTTTATCGCGAGGTTAGTGTTTTCCAGTCATAAACGTTATAAGTTTTACTATCCGCACAGAACATAAACACGCCAGTACGCTCACGAACGATAAACGATCACATTTTAGGTTCTTATATTTGGATGTTGAGTTGACTCGTGTTTATTTCAACGTGCTTTCTTACATGAAAAGCTCCGTCCGCAAAGAGATATACTTACAGCAGAAACAAACATCCAGTCTGTTTACTTTTTAGTGTAGAATGATATGGTAACAGTGAGCGTAGTGAGCGTAAAATAAATAATGAATTCCCATTAACATCGCACACATGACATTTTGCAACAATGCAACCTTGCTATACAAGCTTCGCCACTAGAGCACCATTGAATTCATTTTATGAATAGCGTTATCAGCGGACATTGTAGTCGTCATCTTCAGGGCAGCAGGTATCACCAGCTACTTTCCTGAATTCTGAGACTTTTATGCAGATGAAGGCTGAAATACCACTACTTTCATAATGGACACATAATCCATTCATAGCCATTTACAACTTTTCTGAAGGCATACTAAAGTTCTTTTTTCCGAGCTATTCTTCCGCTTCATGCAAACAAAACTGAACCAAGTTTAGAAAATTACGCCAAAGGGACTACGCACCACATTCGTGCGCATTCGGTTAGTATTATTTGCATTAGAACTATTTCTTACCAGGTATTGCCAACATACCAATTTTCACTCTGTTTTCATTCATATTAATTATTAATGAAATATAATTATTTATATATAAAATATAATTACAAGTTTAATTTTACCAAAAATAAGATAATTTTATGTTAACAGAAATACGTATAAAAAGCTTACGATGCATGACAAGTTTAGGAAATACACATGGCGTCGTTTCTCAAAGGTTTGATTCAAAAAGTGTGAAGATACCGCGAATAGACTATACACAGTAGACACGTACAGTGGGCAAAGCGCGACTACAGCGCTGCCAGTTGCTGTTGCAGGCAGCGCTGCAAGTTCTGCTGAATAAACTATTGCTTCCGGCAATACTTTAGAGGGACGCTTGTTTGTTCAGTTTCTGCTGCGGAGTTTCGATATATTAAAAGTGAATAGTTTTGAATGTACCAAGAAGTGAATTAAACCTGTCATAAGATATAATAATCTCACGAGTTGATAATAACGTACAAATTTGGGCGTGCGCCTTCTTTATAGTTTTGTGTGAATCTCGCTGTACGTAATTCCATCAACAGCACACAATTAACGTATTTCTGAAACTATCTTTTCACTTCATGTAATGCCTGTTTTGCTTGCAACGGAGATGCAGTGAAGTCAGCGAAGTATATTTATATTTCCGCTGCGACAGCTGCAGAGGTGCTGCCTTGCAGCAGAGCGGCTGAATGGCACAAAGCGTAAAGCGCTGCAGCAGCGTTTCGCCCTCGAAACGCGCTTAATGTTTACAACAGCATTTTAAATTCCTCACGAAAACTTACTCGAAAGTCACAGCGGATTATTTTTGAGTTTTTTTTANTGTTTACAACAGCATTTTAAATTCCTCACGAAAACTTACTCGAAAGTCACAGCGGATTATTTTTGAGTTTTTTTTAAAAAAACTGTAACACCAGTTCAAAGATGAAAATACGACTGCTCTCACCTGTAAAGTATGTCCACTGAATGACGCACNAAAAAACTGTAACACCAGTTCAAAGATGAAAATACGACTGCTCTCACCTGTAAAGTATGTCCACTGAATGACGCACTGATTGCAAGTGACGTAAGCGGGCAGCCGAACCTTGTAGCGGAATATGGCCTTCTTCTCTGTCTCCAGGGGTATCTCGAATCTCACATCGTTGCTTCCCGATAGGTACAGAGGAAACCTGTGTCATTTGTGTGATTATAAAATCTGTGTACAAAGATAAATAAATATATGATTTGCATAATAAAACGTAATCTACAATACTGTCATGGCGATTAAGAATACATCACATAAAATAACACAGAGTAGAGAAATACGAAATTAAGAACGGCGAAAATAGGATAGTTTCAAGTAAAGTTTGTTGCTATGGAAGTGTCCATCATATTATTCATACGTATTACATTTCCTCCAATAAGTAGTGGCTGCGTCTATAAGCGTAGATACAGAGTTGGATCCAACCATGACTACTAGAATATTATGGTGACTTTAATAAGTTAAAGAGACCCTTCCCTCCATATTACAGTGCACAACCCTACGCACACTGGAGGACGACACGAGACACTTTCATTCACTAGTTAAAGTCGTGTTACGTACATTTATTGGACAGTTCCAGATCAAGCTACATCGTAGTTATTATACTGTGTTTCACCAAAGCTCAGGTGTGATAGGAGTTAAAAATATATTCCATATAAGAACTGCTGTTAATACCTCGCCAGCTGAGCTACAAAGCAGCGATCGCTAAATTGCAATCCTTAAATTTGATAATGCGGAAATATAACAGTGAAGCGTCCGTAGAATTTTTGTGATTTATGTAACAGCACAAATTATTTTCGTAAGGAAACAAATGAAAAATACGTCCAGTTATCTGTGAAAAAAAAGTTATATTTCAAACACAGTTGCAGCATAGTTCACGCACAAGTAAGGGGACCAACGTAACGACTCTCTGCCTTTCCCTATATCCCCACGTGCATTAAAAGCTACCCAGATTTACACCGAGAACATTTCAAAACATATATTTTTTATGAAGTAAACTGCGGGAAGTAATTTTCCTTGCATTCTTATTTTGCTCCTTGTTGCCACAATTACAGTTATGCTTTAATACATCGGATGATTCTCGTGTTTAAAATTATGGCTGAGGTTCTAATGTAACATAGCAGTTGATATCAGTACAGAAAATGTCACCAACATTGATATAAATTTAATTTTACCATATTGCAATTCTTATAGTGGTAAACTTTCACACATTTTGTTCCTCCCTTTCATTTTGCAAAATAAAAAAATGTTCCCTTCGAAAACATATTTATTTCTTATTAATACTACTGGAATTAAGATACTGGTATTTATACGCCTGTAAAAGTTTAATACACAGGGTAGTATTCTTAAAGGGATTGAATTTCGGCTTCTTAAAAAACTTAAAAGAGGTAAGCTCTGCAATTACATATTATGGCCATTAATTAAGCTAAAAAAGGAAACACAAAAAAAAACNAACTTAAAAGAGGTAAGCTCTGCAATTACATATTATGGCCATTAATTAAGCTAAAAAAGGAAACACAAAAAAAAACATAAAAATAGAAAATTACAATTTTACTGTTTTTCGAAGTGCAAAGTTAATGAAGAGTATAAACATTNAAAAAAAAACATAAAAATAGAAAATTACAATTTTACTGTTTTTCGAAGTGCAAAGTTAATGAAGAGTATAAACATTATATTTATTAGAATCACGGTGTCACACAACCTGTCAAAACAGTCCTGTGTTGCTTCGTACTTGGGGTTGTTGTTTGGACACAGGTACAGTTCAAATCTCCCCCAGTGGTTTGCTGTCAGTTCGATTTCCACATCTATCTCCTGAAAAAAAAAGTAATTATTCATTCAATTAATTTTCGACTTATTTTAAAAAACACTGATGACAATTGTTTCTCAGTGTGAAAACCGAGTAATACCTGCAATAGGGATTACTGACAAACATACGTCATAGCAGAGATCATGACATTGAAAAACATGGACAAAGAGAATAAATAAAAAAAAGTAGCTGAGGCTGAATTTATTCTGGAATAAGCATTCGTCAACTTCCTGTACCGAGGTAGTAGTCATAATAAAATAAAATCACGAGAGGCTTATTTTTGGCCCTTGACTATAAAGAATATGTTGTTTTCGCAATATTAAGTCTCACGAGTAGTAGCACTGAAACACCTCTCTCCAGCAGATTAGCAAGGTGCCGTACAGAAAAAAATTATTCCTGAAAATACTATCTCATGGCATTTAGAATATCGTTCAAATTATACTTCTAATGGTGCTCTTAATTGTGGTCTGTATACGTTTACCAATGAAACGAACAAGGCTTTGAAAAGATAAAACTCAGTAAAAACTGCTAGAAAATGAAAAGAAAAAAAAACGCATTAAAAGAATGGCATGAAAAATACTATATCTGCATTTGGCACTTCCAGAGGATAGCTCTGTGGAAAAATCAGGACTCGAGTATCGTCCAAAGAAAATATGAGACTTATCCACAGTTTACCACCTGTANATAGCTCTGTGGAAAAATCAGGACTCGAGTATCGTCCAAAGAAAATATGAGACTTATCCACAGTTTACCACCTGTTGAAGGAGTAAGAAGGCCGTATACACTTTCGGCGCTATAGTGTGTTCCAAAAACGTCTTGAATACTGCTGACATGCCAGGACAGGGTAGGTAGGCACTGCTTGTGCAGTTGATAAGNTGTGTTCCAAAAACGTCTTGAATACTGCTGACATGCCAGGACAGGGTAGGTAGGCACTGCTTGTGCAGTTGATAAGAGTTTGGATAGGCCGTATTGCGACTCTCGTAAGGTTGGATGCTGACAATAGAGAATTATGAATCAGGGAAGTGCCCATATAAGATCACAGGGTTACCGACGGCAGAGACGTACAAATACACGCCAAAATCACAGAATCCCGCAGACTTTATAAACACGAGGATGGCTACGTGCAGATGAATGTTGCAATATGCTACCTATAGTGTGAGTGAATAAAATGTCCATCTCCTAGAAGAAGGGTTCCAGAAAGTTCCCCCGCCCCCTCATTTTGTGTGGTATAGTATAAGGCGGGGATTAGTTGATTGTGCAGAACTGCCAAAAACTGGAACTTTCTGGATTTAATAGCTAAGGATTTTAATACTATGTTCAGCATGGAATATTCAGTGTAAACTGTGGGGAGTGTTTGGCATCAGTTGTTTTTTTCTATGAGATAGAACTCTTTGTTTTAAATAATAGACCCCGACCTTTTATTCATTAGTTTTTAATGCAACTAATCTGTTCCTTTTTTATTTGACAACATTCTTAAACAGTAATACAAAACGACGGA
The DNA here is from genome assembly GCA_002778355.1 of Clitarchus hookeri. NCBI lineage: Eukaryota > Metazoa > Arthropoda > Insecta > Phasmatodea > Phasmatidae > Clitarchus > Clitarchus hookeri. The sequence goes on from NQII01000724.1 coordinate 554,450, forward strand.
GGTATTTTGAAACTCTGTTAACTTCACTGCTCTACGTTCAGTTTGTTTTAGTGGAATATTAACTTATAACCGCTTTCACTAAATGTGGCATGTTAGCTATCATTGTATTGAATATCTTCCTTTGATAATTTATTCTTAGCTGCAAAATCTATAGAAACATCATGTGAATCAAGCTTTCATAATTAACAAAGAAAATTAGTGATAATTTTGATTTTATGAATACAGATCTCTAAGAAAAAAAAATNTCAAGCTTTCATAATTAACAAAGAAAATTAGTGATAATTTTGATTTTATGAATACAGATCTCTAAGAAAAAAAAATAACTATACAGTCTACTTACAGACTTCAGGAAAAACATTTCTGCAATATCCAGTCACAGTAAAAACGNAAAAAAAAATAACTATACAGTCTACTTACAGACTTCAGGAAAAACATTTCTGCAATATCCAGTCACAGTAAAAACGAAATTTATAATTTAAAAAACAAATGTTTTATGTGTATATGTTTGCAAGTGCAAAGCTACGAACATATTAATTTATACAGTTTCCAGTATATGATTAGTGGTGGAACATTTAAAAGCCTGGACCGAATCCCACAAGGAAAGATGCTGCAAAACATATCATTTTCCAGAAGAAAACTTTATTATACAGTATTGCACTCAAGTACGATACTTGCATTTGGCGCAAAAAGAGTTAAATAATCTTACCTGGCCTGAGACGTAGTGCCTGCTAATGATGCCTTTTGCATATTGTCCTCCTGCCTCATGTGGCCTGGGTGTCTTGAAGTGGAATGGATCCCCACACACCCCACACCTCCCTTGGTTCTGCTCCCACTGCACTGAGAACAACACACACACAGTATGACTGCAACAACATACAAGGGATCACAGCAAAAAAGCACAAGATACCGCTGCAACGGTTTTGTGTTTTTTTAAGTACGTGGCATGATTACGCACATATTAGAACTTAATGCTATAGTTATGCCTGACTGATTACGGTGGGTTCTGAACCGTTTAGGAACTACGTAAATGTTCTGATTCATTTTGCATGGTCATCTCAAACCATCTATTAATTTTAGCTTTCTCCACACACGTTAAAAGGCCTAAACGACCAAGCAAAAGGAGGCCCGCCTCTTCAAAACACGTACTTACAAATTACCACAACACCGCACAAATGTAGTCTGAAATTACACTTGCATCTGCTGGAATAACACGTGTGTGACCACTATCACGTCTCAGATCTACAAGTGAACACTGCAGGAGCATACAAGGATAGGAACACTCTTCAACACCTCATAGGTAACCCACTCTCCAGCAACATGTAATGTCGTTGGCATACGTCTTCAAGACTGCCTGGCTTATAAATTATCTTACAATATAGTTTCTTCTGGATACCGGGTATTCCCCAAGCCAGCAGGGAACTGAAGCCTCTCAGTCCAATTGGACGAATCATGTTTTCGCTGACGCCTGATGTGGCGACCAATAACTTGAAAAATACACAACGGGAGGTACCATGGTTTTAATTCGACTGCGACACCACAAAAACCGGCACAGCTCAGTGGTGGGCATTTTCTCATCTGGAGTCTGGCACACTGTCTATTGAGTGCTCGGCCATGGTTATCCCTGGTGTTTGCGTCTGAAGTTAATGACTGGAAATGATGATACATGTCACTGAACATCTTAGCACTCTCCTCTGAAATAACTTTATAGTTTTCAGCAGGTGTAACTTACAGTCGAGTGGGAGCTAAAAACAAAGTTTTAGTTTAAATAAGAAATCATAATACCAAATAGTAGTGTGGTGCCTCTTTTGCACAGCATACTTATTTAAAAATGGTGTACCATTATTTACAGTAAAGAGTTACTTTTACAGCTGGCCGGCGCTCCAGATGACGTGTGTTTCAGGGTTTGTTATACATTCAATACACGACACTGGCGGCCTTTAATATTGTAAAGATTTCATTCAAGGTCAAATTTTGATGACAGGAAATATAGAACCGTAAATAACAAACATATAAAAAATTATTTTATGAAAGATAATTCTAACTATAATTCTATGTTTTAAGGTTTTTAAATTAACGTATATTATGTATTTCATGTTTGCGTTAGAGAAACAGGCTCTTAGATTCTGAAATTATTGCATGAAAATTAAATATCCCATACTGCTATTGCTTTTATAAAATGGCGTATTTTTTTCTCCGAAATAGGACATTTTAGGAATTCTCAATGTAATGTAACAGCTTCGAGTTGAGTACTTTCCTAAATAATTAGTTTTGATATTAATTTTCTTTGTGCTATAAGCTATGATGCGTATAACAGTTCCTCTCTGTCTCTCTCTAGAAATATTTGATTGCATTTTTCTTCAACCTCTGGGGCTGGCGGCACTAATTAAGATCTTCAATTGATCCTTTGTCCAATGACGGTGTTATTTGCACTACTCCAAACGACGCTGGGCATTGATGTGCATGATCAGTGGCCTCTTTGCAGTAACACGACCATGGAAACCAAGTGCTCTCGCCTCTCCCAGCGGAGAGTCCTATTACTATACTCTGTACCCGAGCTGTGATGGATGTTATCTGCATTCGTTGAAGTGACTGATTATTCGTTCGCACAAAATGCTTCAGGGTTCATCTGTCACGATTAGTTTTTCAGGCCCACCGGAGTGATGCTTGGGGTCAGTTCTACCGCGACTTTGCCTATTGACAACGAAGTTGCCAACAGTATACCGAGGCACGCTTAACTGCTGAGAATCGCTCTGCCTTAACGCTAGAATTTTTGGGGAACTGAAATCATCCCCTCTTCGAACGCACACAAATATCTCCGTTGGTTCATTATGTCAGCAAACAAACATGTGGTGTTCAAGAGTTTGTGCCTTCGTTTGTGTTGCATCTTTCTGGGCGAGTCTACAAGCGGGTGTTCTGCAATTTCGCCACATTGTACAGATGTTCAACGACAAACCGTATAGTTGACTCTTAAAATCTCGAGCAGTTTCTCTCTTTTTAAAGAAACATTTTGATGTGTTCTATACTTAAGCTGACACATTACCTGTTTCTTTGTACCAACGAATGAGCTGTAAACTTTATGTTTGGCGTTAATGATATGAGACAATCATAACCTAGAACAGTAATATGGTTTAGGAAACAGTAACGTACAAGAAATATCATTGGGTCCTGAGCCTTGGAGTGTACAGCACGGCCTGTGCTTTATGTACACAACTGTTTACACTGTATCTGCATGAGTAAATACTTTTTATCTTGACGTCGACATACAATATACGAAAGGGTCGTACTGTGAAGTATCCTAGTTACTTACTGGCCCTGGCGTGAGTTTTAATGGTACTTATAATAATTTATGACACTAGGAAGACTCGAACCTACATGCACCGTTAGGTGCAGTGTACATTTGTAAACTGGACAAGAGTCATTCTTCTTAGATTAAAGGAAAAGAATCTACCTCTTTGCCTCATGCAAATTCCTATTTTTGTCTGTGTACATAATACAGATTAATGACGAGTGCAGAGCAGCAAATAAGTTTTGTTCTAGAAAATTAAGCGAATCGAAATTTCTATTAATGATGTAACTGGTGGTATGGCGTTAAGATTAATTTTCGGAAATATTTTAAAGAACTATTAACTAACATATGCATGATGACATGTATAGTACAACGTATAAACTACACAAAATTAACACGCTGTTATGTCTTTGCATGGATATATTTTATCTATTCGGCACCACTCTGCTAAAACTAAAGATATACAAACTTCTCAAGGTTTCCAAAAACTGATAACAATAAAGCATTTATAAAGGAAAACTTCTTGCTCCTATCATCGATAAATTAAAATAATTATGTTAAAATAGAAATGGTTCTTGAACAAACCGAAAATGTGGTAATTGTGCACTCGTGTGGACTGTCAATAAGCTGTGTTGCCACGTATTGCCTGTATCACAACAGCAAGCGTCTAGGCANTTAGTAGGGCTTCCTCTAGATGGGAAAGTGTTCGGGGAGGGTCTGGACGTCCTCTAACTTGCCTTTTCAGATGATCCCACACGTGGTCTATCGAGATCAGATCGGGGCTACATGGGGGCCAGTCCAGGGTAGTGATGTTATTGCGTTGAGTAAACGCTTGCACAGGTGCAGGACCGTGAGGACGAGCGTTATCACGCATAATAATAAGTTCTTCGCCTCGATCATTTGCCAAAGGTCATACATGAAGATCAAGCATTTAATTGTTGTGCCACTCATCTGTTAGACCCCTGGTGTTCCTACTGCGGATGGTAACCCACTCTGTTCTGGTGTCCAGCGCAATTCCTCTTCACACCATGACTGATCCCCCACCAAACGGAACCCTTTCGTCAACTGCAGCTTCAATATTGCGCTCCTTTGGTCTTCTCCGGACACCAACACGTCCATCGGTACCAAATACAGGCACCTTGGTTTCATCACTGAACATCACTTTCCACCGTGTCGTGATTGTCAATGCCTATGTTGCTCAGCAAAGCGCAGTCGTGTCTGTTTGTGGCGTCTGGTTAAATTAGGCACCTTTCTCTGTCGTCCGTATGTTAATTGACCTTCGTGAAGCCGGTTACGAATGGCTTGACCACTTACTCGTTGACTTTTATCTCGGTGGGAGTCTTGTTGCAGTTCACGTGCTGTTCTTGATCTTCATGTATGACCTTTGGCAAATGATCGAGGCGAAGAATTTATTCTTATGCGTGATAACGCTCGTCCTCACGGTCCTGCACCTGTGCAAGCGTTTACACAACGCAATAACATCACTACCCTGGACTGGCTCCCATGTAGCCCCGAGCTGAACCCGATAGAGTACGTGTGGGATCATCTGAAAAGGCAAGTTAGAGGACGTCCAGACCCTCCCCGAACACTTTCCCAGCTAGAGGAAGCCCTACGAGAGGAATGGCAACACATTCCACAGACGCGTATTGTAAGACTGGCTAGGAGTATGCCTAGACGCTTGCTGTTGTGATACAGGCAATACGTGGCAACACAGCTTATTGACAGTCCACACGAGTGCACAATTACCACATTTTCGGTTTGTTCAAGAACCATTTCTATTTTAACATAATTATTTTAATTTATCGATGATAGGAGCAAGAAGTTTTCCTTTATAAATGCTTTATTGTTATCAGTTTTTGGAAACCTTGAGAAGTTTGTATATCATTAGTTTCAGCAGAGTGGTGGTGCTGAATAGATAAAATATATCCATGCAAAGGCAAGACGTTTTTATTTTGAGTAGTTAATTATTTTATGAAATAATTTACCATAAATACGGCAGAATGTTTGTTATAATGAACGAAAATGTTATAAAAGCGAATAATGTCATGGCAGCCCACTTAATATAATTTGGATTTTTAAAAACTAAAATAGTGAAACCCAACAAACAATTGCCTTGTGAATATACTAGATGGTCCTGAACTACAGGTAAAAACGCTGTGAGGTGATTCCCTATGCAAAATGGGATAGAAAACATTATACGAACAATGTCGTACAGTAACTCGTAGGGGAGTAAGCCACCCTTGAAAATCGATATTTCAAATAGTTCTACAGAAAAAAAAATTAAACCTACATGAAATGAAAGAGCCATTCTGTGAATAACGTTTTCTTTAACTATGACCCGATACCTGCGAACAGTTGTGGCATACCATCATCACCTACATTGAGACACTAGGAGGTGGTATGCTATTATCCTACCAATGTGTGTGTAACCCTCGGGTATTTTGTAAATACGTCATAATCATACGTTACTGCAGGGAAACGCGTTACCTTGATGTAACACTCTCAGGCGAACAGTGTTAGAAACAACGGACAAAGTTTGTAAGGGTTCGTTATTTCCCGCTAGAACCATTTGAAATATCGATTTTCAAGGGTGTCTGTCTCCCTTACGAGTTACTGTGCGACATTGTTCATATAATGTTTTCTATCCCATTTTGCATGGGAAAACCACCTCACAGCGTTTGTACCTGTAATTAAGGACCACTCTGTACATCCTGGATATTTTTATGTGTGCTGCATGAGGTATGTAGCATTATTATCGTTTGTTGTGATTGCACTGTAGCGGCATGCTGCCCACTCCACCTTGCCGATTTGCGAAGCTGCAGTCGGCGTAACACCGAGGTCTCGAGTGTCGGTGGAGGTGAAATGAGGTGAGGATGGGGCAGCACCGGAATGCAAAGGTGGGAAACGGGAGAACCCCGAGAAAACCCAGTCGGTCAACGGCAACGTCGGCCACGTTTTATACATACGAAAAATCCAGCTGACCCCGTCGAGAATCAAAACCTGTTCGCATTGGTGGGAGGCGAGGAGTCTGACTATCACACCACCGCGGTGTCTTGGAGAGGATAGAGAGAGAGAGAGAGAGAGAGAGAGAGAGGTAGGTCTCCGACGAACGGCTCACCTGCGTACCCGCCGCAGAACAGCTCGTTGTCGTTGTAGTTGACGGGGTTGGGGAAGCCGAACCTCCACATGCTGTTCCTAGCTGGCGGGTCCATCAGCCGGCCGTGACCTTCGACCCCGGCCTGCCGCAGCACCTACGGCACACGAAAGTCGACACCTTAAACATACAGTCATTGTGACGGTTTATGTCTACAGTCTACACTCTAAATTCGAATCCGTAGAAAACCACTGATTTTTTCAGTGAAACAATTTCACTAATTGAATAAGTGATAACCAACTGCGTGCGGCGAAATAAATACATTTTTTAGGTAACTAAGCCGAGAAATAAACAAACTCCCGATAGTCACCATTTATGTTGTGCAATGTAACGTAATTACAAAAACGTAATGAAATTGCGATGTCCAGGCTTCGAATTTACAGTATTCCGTTTCCAGACCGTTACCTTACAATTATAGCTACTAAAACAACGTTTATTAAAAGGAAGGGAGGGGGGATATATTATATTCATTTATCGAAAATACGTAGGTTTTAATTGTGCGCCCTTTTTTTTACTTTTTAATTTGATTGGAAACACTAGGATTGTTAAAACAAATAGTACGTATGAACGCAATCACTTTACCACATTTAATGCAGTTTAAACACTTTCAAACCGAGCGCTATGATGCTTACATGAAAACTAAGAAAGACGTAAAAACGAAACGAAAGGCTGGATGTTCATGTTGCCTCGTAAAATGGTATTATAAGAAACTAAACTCACATTTAAACTATTCATATTTTATAGGTTTTATTAGTTTCTGCGTTATTGTTTCATTTCATACATCTTTCTTAACTGATCAATCAGTCGAAACACAAATTATCGAAAAAACAGCGAATGAAATGGTTGATGAATCAGATGAGTAGGGAGATTTGGGCGGCTCTTAACGAGATCTTGAGGGCCGATGAGGGTGAAATGAGATGATAATGGAGTAGCGCAGGAATGCTTGCGGGAAGGGGGGGGAGATCCTCGAGAAAACCCGCCGACCAGCGGCATCGTCCAGCACGATTCCCACTTGGGAAAATCCGGGAGTTACCCGGCCGGGGATTGAATCCGGTTCACCTTGGTGGGAGGTGGGCAGTTAAACCGCTCAGCCACCGCGGCCCCCTTGATTAACTGGAAAATATCACCGAATCAATCATTAATGGGAAACTGGCATTTTCCCCAACTAATTCGTCAATTAAATTGACTTAAGTAACTGTTGAATAATTCAGGTGCTGTTAATTGATTTAAACAGTGAAATCCTTATTTATTCATATTTAGAGTGTAATTACGATAATTGTTTAACGGATGGAAAATAGTGAAGCTTCACAGAAAAGGCCCGCTGTTGTCCGCGTTTGAGGCCTAGAAGCGCGGGAGCGATAAGAACTAACTACACTGCCATGCGCATCAAGTACGCCATCGCCGCTACGGATAGCGTGCAGTGTTACCGTCATTCTGCGTGTACTAGCGGTAACCGTATCATTTTATTGATGGAAAGTCTTAAGCAATGTTAAATACAGTCTCCTACATAGTTTCGTTCGTGTCCGCGTAATATGTTCTAAGACACAATAGTTTTAAAAGGCCGGTTTAAACTATGTTGGAGGGCTCAAAAATAATATTTTAGCATGCGTGATATTTTAAAAGTACCATTCTGTCCTCGTTTGGGGTACGTTTTCTTTTCATAGGTAGACATATTGGAAATACGTTTAATAGTTTCATCAAATAAGTCGTATTTAAAAAATGCTGATGTAACGAACCTCAAGCGTCAGGTAAGAGGGTTCCTTGAGAAAGCGTGGTACGTAAGTCTGTGTAAAAATTATAACTGTTTTTTATTGGTTTATGGAAGCCATTTTACCAGTTCGAAAAAATAAGTTACTGATATAACTAATGAGCCTACTTTTCTCTACACGGGTGCAAATAGTTTTTAAATGTGTTTTTAAAAGCTTATATGGCAGGTAGGCCTTGACATATTTTTGACAGAAATATCATTAAAGATGAAACCAGAAACATATGCAACAGTACCAAGACAAGTACAGATACACACGTGCCTTACTCAAGACTCGAACCTAAAAAAAAAAAACCGTACAATAAGCTAGCAGGCAACCAATTGCATTGCGGAGGTAGAATTCGGAGCATCAACTTCGGATGTAAACAGTCTAATGTTTTGGTAAATAGGGTTTACTAACCTTAAATATTCAAGAGGCCGTCGTTTTGAAAGTAAGAGCATGAGACATTTAAATCATATAAGTTTATATGTTATTATGTTGGTATGATTGGACTGTGTCCATTGCTGGCCACGAGACTACACGAAAAAAAACCTTTTACAACACCACAGACAAATAATTACTATATGTGTACTGAGTTTGGTGAAATTCGGTTCACGAGCTCAAACGTTTGTAGGAGACACACACACAGACACACAGATACACATACACACCTACACACACCTACACCCACAGACTAATAGACAGGAAAGTGATCTCATAAGCTTATATTTCCTTCGAAAAGTAGGCTAGAAACAAAGATAGATCAATCTTACATATATTTTTTTACGCTCTTTCTGAGCAAATAATTTACCAGAGAGATTCTGTCAAGCTATTTATTAGGCCGTAAATTTTAAATTTCGTGGTGCAAGGTACAATGCAAAATAAAATCTGACAGAACATTTGATCACAAAGTTGTCAAAATCCTTGTCTAGTATTATCCTTTATTGGTTTTTGTATGTTGGCTTCCATGTCGACTTCAATTAACTTATTTGGTGTTAATAAACCACCCACGCTCTTAAGAAACCAACATTTACATGAAATAGGGATGGTAACCCAATCGGGATAGAAATAATCCCAGTGCAACAGGTCCGGAGCGAACCCACGACCTTCCGAATACAAAGTTAGATGCATATCTATATACCTCAGGTAGCAGACTGAGCATGCGCCGTAGCCATATACTGTTTGTTCACATCTCTCGTGAAGCGTAAAAGTGAAATCTGGCGTAGATTATTAGTTTAACACTGGTGCTAAATAATCCAACCTTACTTTTTTTTTATAAACCTCAGATGTTCAGCGTAAACCTAGCATTCATTGACTGACCATATGTGTTCAACATTAATCCAGGGTTCATGGACAAATCACCACCATCGTGGTCGATGCCTCCTCAGCGCATGCGACACTTGAGTTACGTGTACGTATTGTTAACGCCTTATGACGACAACCAGAGCAAATGTCGGCGAAGCCTGCCACTTACATCCCGAACTTCAGAAAGTATGTTCTCAAAGTAATAGGGTATACTCTCTAATTTACACAGTGGTACCCTATAAGCTTATTCTTAGGACTGCAATTACTTCACGTAGCATTCTGCAGCTGGTACAGTTCTCAGAAAATTGGAACCCTGGCGAACTCAAAGTAGAGATATCCTTTGTCTCAAAACCACAAAGTACTGATTCATAATAAAAGTTAAAGCTGGCTGACAGTGTCTCAATTTCCAACTAATTACTGATTGATATTAAATACCTACTCATTTCATATACACTGCACCGATATAGTCTATTCGTGGTTTCTTTACACTTTTTAAATCTCACCTTTGATAAATCACCCCATGCATGACGTGTTTTGATATTTCCTCAACATGCCAAGTATCACGAGAGTTTTATACTTCTGTTAACGTAAAGGTACCTTATTTTTGGTTGAATTAGACATTTACTTAAGTATAACATATAAATTATTATTTTCATTTATAATGAATATGAATAAAAACAGTGAAAAAACAGGTGTGTTGGTAATGCCTAGTAAGGAATAGTTATTGTGCAAACTATTATTACACTGAGCACGCAGGAGTGCGATGTGTAGTCAATCCGTTTGGTGTAATTTTCTAGACTTGATTAGGCTTTGTTTGCATGAGGCGGAGGAATATCCTGAAAGTAGATCTTTAACAGAGCTTCAGAAAAGTTGGAAGTAACTGTGAATTGACTGCAGCTTTGACGTTTGTGAGCCTTAGGGCATGCTGATATTCTTAGTGCTGCGTCATACCCGGGCCGGGCTAGACTACTCAATTATAACTCCATGGGACATTAACTAAGTACTTGTTTACGGTAAAAAAAAACTATTTTAAATCAAGGACTTTTGCAACATGAAGATAATTATAATGAATGAATCAGCATCCTTGTTTACGACCACAGTTAAAAAATGACTCCATTGCTGAGACAAATATTCTCTTCAAGGTTATGTGCCAACCCAGTGGCTAAATTTTTTTATTTTGTGATATGAATTATGTTCCAGCGTAATTAAATTTATTTTGAGGTATGCAATCAACAAGGTATTACAGACTGTCACCAGATTTACACAGTGCACTGTTTGCTACTGCAATGTAACACATCCACAAATAAAATATATTGTTTTAGTACACAATATCAACTGTGACGTTGAAATATAAATAGTTTTTCATGTTGTTTTATTAAAGGGAAGTATAAAAGGTTTAAAGCTCATTATTGCATGCATGTACAGAGCCGTATTTGTTACCAGACACTTGTAAGCTGAGCGAAGAAAATTTCTCTCTTTCATGTGTGCTCAACCATTTGGGAACAGGTATGGTGGAGGAAACATATTAGTTCATTATATTTTTTTGCGCGATGGGCTTGTGTAGAAGTCTCTAAAATGAATAAATCTTGTGATCCACTGTAAATTGACTTATAACCTACGTTGGAATATGTGTGCCGCAGCTGTCCGCCGAATAGCACTGATGTAAACATTTGCCTTTTCTGATAACACAATTATCGGGGGCCAGAATGTTTGATACCGACTTTCAGAAATAACATGATAAATGGTGCACCACGTTTTAATCACGTCAAATGGTTAAAGACAATACGTTTCAGCTAAACATCCAGACTTGTTCCAACTACACGAGAAGAATATTTATTCGAATAGCGCAGTCCAAATGAAAACAGTGGTTTTAATGAAATAATTTTGTTTTAATGATGAAAGAAAGGGGTCCAGTCAAGTTTAGTCTATAAAATTTTCAGTCAAAAATGTGTTTGAAAATAGCAACTACACGTTTTTTTTAAAATTATTTAAACAAAAATATAACTGATTTAAATCACTTACCCTTTCTTCGTTTATATTTTCCAAATGTAACAATGTTCTCACCAATTTCGAAGTTGCCATTATCCTCAGGTAGATAAGAATTCAAAAGACGACGTTCTTTTTTAAAAATCAGAACTTGACGTCACCTCTACACTAGACAAAAAGACAGTAAACATGTAAATCTTTACTAAAACTTTTAGGAAAATTCCAGTAATTTGGTAATCGTAAACAAGGACATTGGAGCACCGTGGTGTGCTGGATACAAGTACGAACGGCGTTATTTTGACCTGAAGGGTTCGTGGATTAATAATTTTCCGCAGTAATGTTTGTTCGACATAGAGTATTAAATAATTTGCTACGGTATAAACATAGGCATTGCTCTAAAGTTAGGCAGCCGTTATATTGTGTTCCATGTAATCGTAGCTTTATCTGATTTTTTCGTCCAGGGTCAGGACGTCTGAATTGCGAGACAAAAGTTCCCGGGTTAAAACACTAACTTCGATTGTCTTTTACACAGTCCTAATTAGTTGCTTGCGTTCCCAGCTTCTTTAAAGGTTAGCCAAGAAAACACTTTATTTAACGGGAATGCAGCTCCTAGTGGCCCTTCTTATATAGCTTGCCTGTAGCACTCCGTGGCTCTCCATCAACGATCGTCATTTCCATAATCATTTAATGCGTTGCCATACTGTTACCAATGACAATATGATATGGTTTTGTTCCAGATTTGCTCGGTAGAGTTTGGGGCCTATGAAACATTTTCTGTATGTTAGGTACAATGGTCGAGCGAGACTTGAGTTCGAATCCCGTTCTGCCATCCCGATTTAAGTTTTCCATGGTTTCCCGAAATCACTCCAGGCGAATTCTGGGATGGTTCCTTACTACAGGCCACAGACGATTCCTTCCCCGATTCTGCTATCTCTGAGCAACTTGCCCCGACTCCAACGACTTCGCTGTCGACAAGACCTTACTTACCTACCCTTGCTACAATGCTGGCAGAAACGTCAAAATATCTTCATTCGCGATTGCGGCTTATACCCAGCATACAATATGGCACTAAAATAACCTTATGAACTAATTTCGGTAACGAGGCCGTAAACTCTGTAAAAATGTAACACGTTACTGGAGCGATTTACACTTTGGTGGAAGTAGCGCTCATCGGATAATACGAATTTAGCGCGGGGTCTGTAGGCTGCCGCCGTCCATGAAACGTGGATCTTATATTAGAGAGCATATTAAAAACATTAATTTGAGGATAAAAAACAATATGATAAACCGGTTTGGATCCGCCGTAGAGCGAGCATTGTCCAGAGTTGTGTGTATTTTTGTGTGTAGGAGAGAGAGAGAGAAAAAAGGGAGGTATGGGCGGAAATGCAGAGCGTAGTTTTCCGATTGAAAGGTATATTGTTAAGTTGTGGTCCCTTGAGTGATAATGGATAATTCACGTGTGAATTCTTGCCTTTATTATTGGCATGATCAAAAAAGTAAAACTGCAAAAAAAGAAGAAAAAAACCAAGACATTCTGTAGAAACTGATGCAGTAAAATCTCTTTTTACTCATTAAACTAAATTATTTTTAGTCGCCTCAGAATAATTATAATAAATGTTACTGTATATAACTTTTGGGACAAAATTACTTTGTATCGACTAATAATCTTTTTGTTAGTGATTACAAGAAATAACACCGTCGCTTGTCACATGTTTATCTTCATCAACCTTCCAGTTATTTTATCATGGAGTGAATGTAACATCACAGCGTCTAACATTTCATCCGCGACTACACTTGAAATTTGCATGGCGGTCATAACGGCGAGTAGGTACCTGAGATGCGTGTGAAGGTCGACTATACTGCTTCTTATCGTCAACGAAAAAACACTCGGATTCAGGCGGGCTCCATAATTTTCAGGGGAAATTTTCCACGTGTCAAATAAACACAGTAATTCCCTGGCCGAGGCCTAAACCCTGAACCTGCCGCCCAATAACATAATCACGCGGGCATGCTCCTATGTGTTTACCTGGAACGGAGATTGTCTTCGGGGCGAACCGGAGTGCAAACCAAGGACGGCAGGTTGCGCAATCTCAAGAAAATACCCAGCCCACTTCAATGCGAACCGAATACGTGACCTTTCGCGCTCCAGGTGCCAGGTACGAGAAGAGAGGCAAAGATAGAGAAAGACAGGGCAACCACTGTACACGATTACATGCGATAACTGTTTACTGCTACCTGTTGACGGGTGGTTGAGAAGTTGGTACACCTGCCTGCAAATACACCGAAGAGCCAAAAAAAACTGGTGTAGGCGTGCTTATGCAAATAACAGAGGCATGGAACCAATCAGAGTAACGCGATGCGGTCGGCAGCTAGATCGGTTACTGCTGCTACAATGGCAGGTTATCACGATTTAAGTGAGTTTGAACGTGGTGTTATAGTCAGCGCACGAAAGATGGGACAAAACATCTCCGAGGTAGCGATAACATTTGGATGTTCGCGTACGACCATTTCACGAGTGTACCGTGAATATTGGGAATCCGGTAAAACATCACATCTTCGACATCGCTGCGGCTGGAAAAAGATCGTGAAAGAACGGGACAAACAACGACTGACGAGAATCATTAAACGTGACAGACATGCAACCCTTTCTAAAATTGGCGCAGATTGTATTTGTGGACTGCCCTGCAGGATTCATGGTGTGAGTTGCCTCCTGCATACGTTCAGACATTAGTCGAGTCCATGCCACGTCGTCTTGCGGCCCTTCTGCGTGCTAGGGTGGCCCTACACGATATTAGGCCGGTGTTCCAGTTTTTTGGCTCTTCAGTGTAGGATTTTAAACAGCTTTCGTCACGTGCGACCATTATTAGTTTCTTAAAAACTGCATAGAAAAATAATTGGTAGTTAGTAGTTAAAGTACGATTATTAATTGCGTGTATTATATCTCGTAAGTGGACACGCTTCTTCAAATTATTGTTTTATCCCTAGTTGTGTTAGCTGAGAAAAAGAGTAGTAAATGAGCTTATATTAAAAGAAAACTATTTAGAAAGCTTGAATATTTATAATTGCTGCCATATAATTATGCAATTATCATTTTCCCCAAAAAATGAATATAAATGTTCCCCACTTTGCAATTAATTAACAATCCACGATAATTTACCCTTGAGGTTTACCATTAACAGGTCACTGTGTGTAAAGGATGTAATTCTAAAATTGACGTAAGTTATATACACGAATAATTTAAAAATACATTTCCTGACATTAAAGCATTATAGCCAATTAGGGTCGATGACAGACAACGTTCGTCATGCAAGCCCGACCTTACACGTGGCTATTTCCGAAAGAGCTACTATCTACATTTCCTAGAAATGGATACACACAGACACACAGCTATATGGCCAGCAGGTCAAGGAAGGGGAGATATGCGAAACTTCAGGGGGATACACCAATGCCTGCAGAGAATGAATAATTATCCGGTGAGAAGTAAAGCATAGTTTTTTTGTGTCCAGCGGTAGTCATTTCGCTGCGTTACAGGAGTCTTAGGAGACAAAGGAATGAGGTATAATGTGGGTAGGAAAGCAAAAAAAAAAAAAAAAAAAAAAANTAATTGGTTACTAGAAAGGGGTGAAGGGGTGGGTCGTAAGGGGTATATCATCAAAAGCGGAAAGGAATGATTATTGTGGATGATTGGCTTGTCTCGTAGGTTTTTAAACACCGTGAAATTGAATGCCGGTGCCACTTTGCGCCTGGGAGTTTCGGCAGCACGCAGTGTGCACGCCGCTACTGTCTCGCGGTTGCCTGCACTGTAGGCGAGTCCACAAAAAAAAAAAACAGAACTATGAACGGCAATTGGTGTCGAGACTACAATCATCGAATATTCATTTCTTCCGCAGTCTCTTTGCTGTTCGATCAAAACCTTCTGCCGATCCACATAACATAACTCTTTACATAGCTAACAGCGCTCTGATCATCGTTCAGCCAGCCCCATCCATTCTAATTAAACAGATATCGTGATACTTTGCTGAACACTGCTCTATAGAAGTAACTTAAATACTTCTTCTCGTGGCCATTACAGAAATACTTGCACAAGTTTATCTGATTTGGTTTTAAAATTCAACGAAAAGTAAATTGTTTGGTTTTCTTCTGATCACGTTTAATTTTCTTCCGTTATCCGTGCCATAAAAACTTGATGTGTAATAAGCGTAAACAAAAGTGTTTATATAAGATGGGTTGTGATTTAAAATTACTAACAATTTATTTACAACAAATATAGTGTTTATATTTCTTTTATTCGTTTACAATCCTGGGTGCTGATCACTAGTAAACATCGATACACAAAACAAAAATCTGCCCGATGCCTAATACTTCGTTTTTAGACTAACGATGGTAGCTCCTTAACGCTGCCGCTTGAAATCAGTATTAGATAATTACAAAAACAGCGCAATGAAACGCGTAAACTACGAAATTAATGCTTAGAAGATACCATAATGTAAGACAGCAAGGCAAGGTTCACACGTACAGCTCGTCACATCACGTCTTGCAACAGCATAAATAAATGTCGGTAAGCTTTTAAGTGGCAAGGCGTGTAAAAATAGGACTCCAAGAAGAAAACTTACAGTTCTTATGATGTTGATCAACATAAAAGTATACTTTCATGCTAGTAAGATAGGGTACGAGCTCCTTAGTTTTTATAAGCAAACTGAAATCTTCGTCTTCGCTTTTCTAGCTCAATACGGTTTACTTTGGAGAGAGACTGCAAAGTATTTTTTATTATATTTTTGCTCAATCGTAACTGAAAAGTAGTGCGAAGTTTTCAAACGTTTTTTCTGTGAATTATATCGTTGTTATGTTGAAGCCCATTCTTTATAAATGCCCCTGAGTCCCTACTTACTTATTTAAGCACTGCAAGCAAATGACAACGGACGTTATAGGGAAGAGGGGCAAAGAGTGTCTAGGAATTACGAATTACTTTTCTTCAAGATTAAGATCATTTTTGTGTTGAGGCGTGAGCCTGAGATTTAACAGCCGACAGTAAATTTCCATACAATATGAAATTACGCATGAGCACGCAAGAAAGGAACAGCTTTCTGTGTCGCGTCATGGCTAAACCTTAGGCGGACAACGGACCAACTGTTTGGAATCGATGGTAAATAGACCTTAATACCAAACTATATGGTTATATGTTCCTGAATTGGCCACAAAAATCTTAAATTATGCTTGTGTCTAACTGTGTGGGCGTTTAGAAGGCGAGAACGAAAATCAGTGAGTGAGTGAAGAGATTTGGGCGGCTCTTAACATCGAGGTCTTGAGAACCTATGAGGGTGAAGTGAGGTGAGTATGGAGCGGTGCCGGAATGATGATCGGGGGGGGAGCCCAGAGAAAACACGCCTACCAGCGGCATTGTCCGGCACGATTCACACTTGCGAAAATCCGGAGTAAGTTGGCCGGGGATTGAACCCAATTCTCCTTGGTGGGAGGCGAGCAGTCTAACCACTTAGCCACCATATCCCCTGAGTAGAAAAATTAAAAGTTTCTATTAGTCTAGGCGAAACTTGGGAAATCAGTTATTTTCGGAAAAACACGAAAATATATCGCGTACACAGGCATCTCTCTTGATTCGTTTATTTGCTAGACGCACGTTGTATTTTAATGAACAGTACTTTTACAAACATTCCAATATGTTTGAATATTCATAACCATGACCAAATATTGGCAAACCAACACCATTTTCTTTTCCCGAATTTGGACAGTCATTAATGACAAAAATACATGTATCCGAATATGGTTCTATACAGTAAAGTTAAACCACACAGCACCGTTTAGCCTCTTTTCAAGTTCGCCGTCGTTGCAACGCCCTATCACTTTAAACCGGCAAGCTACATTTGTTCGCTAATAGGGTAATCATTGACGCATTAAGTTATCTCATTGAAAAAATTCTTGTTCTAAAAAGGAAAGCATTTTGTAAAGTCTAATTTGGGCAAAGATAACTACAAACGTCATTTGATTTCTGCTATTGCCCATCCTTTAATTAAACAACAGTGAGTTTATTAATTATTTTGACCTTATACCTACTTATTACCCTGTATCCCAGTAATATAGGCAACCACAGAACTGAAGGGTTCTAGAGCTAATAACGGTTTGGGTGAAATTTTTTTACACGATATTGATTTATTCTTTAACGTTTTACTATAATATTTTTAAACTGTTATGTTATAACGAATTTTCTATCTCAAAAGCATTATTAGCTGGTATCGTAGAGTGGCGCTTCTCACTAAATTTTGTCTTGATCCCGACTACATACATAACCAAAGAAACTTGAAATAACCCTTTGAAATACCATGACGTGTTGAAGACAAACAATAAACTACCTAGGAAGGAGTAGAATGTGTGATTTTTTAATGTTAAACTTCGGTTATTATGTTTTAGATTTGTAAGCTAATGTGGAGGTTAGCACTTGACTGATATAAATATGTATCAAAAAGTAGCACAAATAATTTCTTTACTCAAAATTCAGGAGGACCCATTTCACGATAAGGGTAGATTATGTTTGGGTATCATCCAACTACCCCACGAAATTTGGGGTTCTTACTGATTAAAAAATGTTGCAAGACTGGCACAGGACAGTTAGTTTCAACAATAACTTAGAAAAAGTGAAACATTGTGAATGCTATCAGCTTTTCAATATAAGTTGTATGCATGCTCTTCATATCGATATCGATGCGGTATAAAAAAACTCGTGAAGTAATAATCTGCAAGTAACAGTAAGATTGGCACAGGAGCCGCGGTGTTGTACTAGCCACCCACCAATGGGAATAGTATTCTATTCTCGGCGGGATCACTCCTAATATCCATGTGTAGGAAACGTGGCTGACGTTGCCGTTGGACAATGGGTTTTATTTGGGGTTCTCTTTTTTTCTCTCCCGCCATTGCATTCCGCCAATAATCGTATCTCTTCACCTCCAGCAGCATTATAAGCCTCATCTGTTAAGCTTCGTCCAAATTTCTCTTATTCATCCGGTATAGGCGTAATTGCGCTATCGCAAATACATGTTAAAGGTTAAATGACAATTAGAAAATTTGATTACATTACTTCTAATAAGACGAAATCATCAACAGTGGTAGGTGCATCACCACTGTATATGATGCGAATATCACCCATGTCAAAACGTCGAATCGCAGCATAGTCCGTCCCCAACAACGAAATATTACCGATATATCTATTTATTAACAACGTAATGTGAATATTATGCCAAAATATCGCACAGTCCTAAATGAGTATGAAGTTATGCCACACTTTCCCAATTACGCGCTGCGTCACGCAACTCAACCTAGGAGCCCATATTTTTAAAACTGTAGAAACTAACAATTATATAAATCGAGAGAGAAACTTAAGCATCTACGGAACTGCTGCGAATTATCGATAGCGGAATCACATCTTGGGAATATGTTTGTTTTCATTTAAAGATATATCCGAAATAGAAATTCTTCTATAGAACTGTAGGCACGTCATTCAAAATGGATTGATTGTTGTTGTTTTCACTTGTTTCACTTAAGGCGGCCGCCTACGTTGTGCTTGAACTGCGTTGCAGCGTGTTGGAAATATGGGTTTTTGGACGAAAATATTAAACGTGTTCCAATTTGCTTGCCTACAAAAATTAAATTATATCCCAGATGAGGACGGAATGATACTTTAAAAATACCGCATGTGCTATAAAATATTATTTTGAATCTCTCCATCATTGTTTAAAACGACTTTCTTATATTTCTGTATCTTAAAACACACTAACGAAACACGAGTGAAACTACGATAAGAGCCCGTACTGAACCTTGTCATAAACATTCCACCGCCTTAAGTCGCATAGGTACACACAACACGACGAAAACACTGTACGCCAATTCAGAGTCTTGCTCGTAGTGGTGAAGGCATAATTGATGTACTTGATAGTGTAGCCCTAACCGCACCCGTTTTTATGAGTATCAATAGCGAAAATAGCTTCGAGTTGATGGAGAACCGCCAACAAGGGATATAGCAAACTTGAAACCTTTTTCAAGAGTCTGGTAAACAATGAAATACGCATGGCGTATATGTTCCACTAGGCACTAGGTAGCGTGGAGTCTGTGAGTGGTTTGTTGACGTTTATTCAATTACATTAAATGCTACGATGGCAAATGAAAGGAGAAGTTTCGTTTTTTTTATTATACATATTGAATCACTCGCTACCGGATTGGAAGTATCTGCAGTCAAATCCATTATCTGTTTGATTTCCGATAAGCAAGATTGTCAGATAAATTTAACGCTATGCCGCTAAACCGTGCCTGACATACTGCCTAAATCTGTCAAAACATACCGTTACAAATTTAAAGAAAAAGAAACAACTGTTAATATTGAACAGAAATCTTAGGTAGGTTATCATAATTAAAAACAGTGTTTTTAATCAACATTTTATCCTAATGTTGTTTGGAGGATTCATGATTTTTAAAAAATCTGTTTTATGGCTGCTCACAAATCACAACTCATTTAGCAGAATGTTTCATAAACTTAAAACAAAATTCATTTCCCCCTTCTCACGATTTGTTCATACCCCAGCAATAGCGATAACATTTTAATTCGATAGGTCGTTCTCTTGTTTGAGAAGACTGCGCGACAGCCAACGTGCATGTTTCCGAAATAAATTGAAAACAAAATAACTTCGGTTTACTTCTCCCGCCCATATTGGCCGCCATCCGCCAAACGGTATTTCAGAGCGTAGAAGGAAAATGAGGGAGAGTGCGCATCCAACGTGCGCAGAAGCCACGCCATGTTCCAACACTGGACTTATTTTCTGCCAACGTCGTATTGGCATAAACGATGAGGATAGGGTTCAAAACACTGGTTATACAAACAAGTGCTTTGAAATGTCTATATAGTTCCTCTAATCAGTTTTAAAACAATCATATTAAATTAAAATTGGTAAAAGTATTTGATTCACATAAAAGGGCCTGTGTTGAAAAATAATACATAAACAAGCACATTCATCAGTGCTGACCATGTGCCTTTGACATTTGAATATTGGTGTTGGGTAGTTCAGTATTGGCTACATGCGCAGAATACGATAATAGGTCTATGTTTCAGATCACTATAGTTATATAAATATATGGCCCAAACGGCGGAATATCGCCAAATCTGGCAACCCTGCCGATAAGTTAAAAAGTGGATTCCACAGTACCCCACTCCTGGTCTGGCACCTGGGTTCGCCTCGCCCAACCAGAGCGGTTGCGACTTGGGCGGAGTTTGAGAGAGAGAGAGAGAGAGAGAGGAGAGAGAGAGAGACAGAGACTGAAGGCCATTCACGGTACTTATCTTGACAAGCCAATCGCGGCGAGGGATGACAAATGCCAGCCACTTCGTGATCGTGCGTCACCGTTAAGGGTCGCAAGATTTACGGCGTGCATTAGCCGGTGAGATAAAAAGGCCGGTCCTGTACCTGGCCCGCGATTCAGCTAATCCTCGCTCGGGTCGCCTAGGTCCGGCCAGGCCCGGGTTTCAGGTTTCGCTCGTACCGCGGCTGTAATTACGTCCGACGAGGATACAGTGAAAGTTGTCCATCCTTTCCCCGTCTCGAGGGACAGACCGGAGGTGACGTCACGCCAAGGCCGGTGGTGGCCAAGGAAGGTTTCGCATAGTGAGACCGCAGAGCACAGTGAAATCCAAATGAGAAAATAGTGCGCAGAAGTCCAAAACGCGTTGGGCGAGTAGGGAGAGTCCATTGCCGCTGCACGAAGGGGTGAGGTTGTTCAGTTCGGTACTGACAGCGCTCGAGTGCGGTTGGGCGAGGGCTGCTTACATATTACCAGTCGAAAAATGTAAGTCGCACAGCGTGGTATTTAACAGCGCGGTGGTAGAGAGCGATGTTTTCAGGTTGGTGTGTACAACGCCAGCAGTGTTACGTGGTTTCCCTCCCTCCAGCGACGAGCGTTCGGGAGAGCCCACCCCTACACTGCTTCCCCTACCTCTACTCCCTCAGAGCTGTGCGAAGATTATTTTCTCATGTGAACGTTACCCTAGATATGTACACAGATGGAATGGCGTGTCGGTCCCTTTGATATAGGCGTATCCATTAGCTGATTGGCTATTCGAGGCTCTAAAATGGGCCTTCTATCTGATTGACGACTTCGTGTTGCGAACGCTTCCCCATTAATTCGGCTGCCGGCTGGCAACTTAGTTATCAGGCGCTGATTGGCCCTCGTGTGTGGGACTAGAGTTCGCGGAATAAGCGAATATTTCACCGCTGTAGATCAGGCCTACAGCGAACTTGACAACAGAGGTTTTATTCCTTTATTTAAGCAAAGCCTTGTCTAAGAAATGTGGTTTGGAAATGGTGTATTTTAATGGTGGCTACTTACGTACTATGTGGCGAGACCAAAGCAGGGTTGTAAGACTGGGCTCTATCCCACCAATTTTTTATTTTTTTTTGCTTTGGCATGTTGTTTGTGCAACCCTCAGGAACTCTTTAAATTAAATCATATAATAAGTACCTTTCTTTATGATTTAATTAAAAACATATCACAGTGAACTGGGTATTGGCGATAGTTTCTAATGTTACGAGTTTGAGACATGTTATACCTACCTAGCGCAACCTTGAGAAATTCTTTCTAACATAACCAATTTTGGCCGTAGTCTTTCTCCGCTGATATGACATTTACATATAAGTTCAGGTAATCACTACATTTACATAAATTCACTAACCACATGATGGCTAACGCTGGGGTCGGGACCCGCAATATTTATTTTCTGTTCTGTGGCTGTGACACTGTAATATATTGTTCCACGGATGGCGGCCAATTGGGGAGGGAAGAAGTAAATCAGCCATTATTTTTATTAACTTTGAGTCACATGCACAGCGATTGTCGCGCAGTCCTGCAAACTGGACTGAGATACATGTTGGTGGGAAAAAGGGGGGGGGGGGCGCAAATAATTATGTCGAGTAACTGTGACTAGGCCATGCATCATGTTAAAACAAAACATTAAAATACCAAAAATTATACTAACAAAACAAAATATAGTTACTAAAAATGGGTTTCCCAATTATACCTCAGTTTTATGTCAGCATTAAAATTTTAAACTTTAATTTTTTAAGAAATTTTTTGTGTAGGAAATTTAAATTTATTTGGTAACCCTGGACCAAAATCAGATTCAGCTCAGTATTGATACCAAAGACGTTTTACGTCTCATGGCTCACGGCTGTGCCGTAAACTAAAGATGAGTAGACCGCTTATTCCTCTTCTGCGCATGTACCCAACCTTGACCTCCTCCAAAGGAACACAACTGTCAAAGTCACATGTTCTACAGTGATAAACGTGTTTGTTTATGCATTAATTTTCAAAAGAGAAACACTTTTATTTGAATAAGATAATTCCACCAATTTTAATTTAACCAAACTGCATTACAAATTGGTTAGAGGAAGTATAAAAACATATCAAAGCGCTTATTTACTATTTACTATTTCTAACCTCAAATCCATTCCACGCCAGTTTTGCTAGTCGTATTGGCAGAAAAACCGTTCAATGTTGGGAAATGGAGAATGGTTGTGTGCAGCCAGCGAGATCGGTCTACCTCATCTTCAGTATATGGGCTATATACGGAAAGACAGTCGAACTTCTAGGTAAAGTCGGTTCCGCGCTCTTCACTTGGTTATCGAACCACTGCTGACATTTTTTGTAACGTCTTTGGTCGGTCTGAAACCATTGTCAATTTTAGTTATTCACCGCATTAGCGTGACGCCTTGCTCACCACGGCCGCCGAGAATCCATAGTAAAACTGATAATTCATATCTAGTACTCTGATGAAGCCATAGAGTAAATATGTGGTAGAGAGCGCGTACCAGCTACACAGTAACCAGTCTCCGCGTTTCAGGGTTAGAATGCTTTCTTAGCCAAGAATACTTCAAAACAACGTGGTTACGTTTTCAAGGTTATAACACATTTCATATAGCTAAATAAATATGTCGTTTGAAATATTTCTGTACTTTGGCCGAGCTTTAATGCAACTATGCAATAATATTCCATTTTTGCCACATAATTGTGTAATCAAAACTGGGGTATTAAAATATAAGTTAAAGTAAAAATTGCATTGTTACTATTTTACCACGTGATTTGGTTTGTTCTTATGGCGATTATCGTGTTAGTGTTGCGGACATGCTCAGAAGATGGCAGCGGATTAAGAAAAAATAGAAGTCGTAACGTTGTAAAGTCCATTCCGTTTACTTCCAACTTTTCTGAAGTCCTGCTAAATTCTACCTTCAGGATATCCCACCGCCACATGGAAAATAACACGAAACTGAGGTATAATTGTCAAAACCATTAAAAGTTAATACAGTATTATTTTTTATTTTGTTAGTATAATTCTTGTATATCTAATCTTATGTTTCGATATGTTTGTGATATCACTTTCATACCATGTATAAGTCAGAAACTTCCATTACAGTTTAGGAAATTTACTAGAAGATACTTTACAGTATAGTGGTGGTAACCGTGTTTGTTTATAATACGGGTACTTAGTGGCCATTGATATCTAACGCGTCGCGCTTGTGCGGTGCAAGACCCACCATGTGACACGGATTTTATCACGAATTTCGTGCACAGGTTGTTCAGCGGTCGGGTATAATCAGTAGGTAACTTTGGCTTGGGCTTTCTTGCAATTCATGGCAGAAAGTAAAATAAAATGCGTTGTAGTATTCGTGTTACACATAAGTACTGAAGGATACACTGAATATCCGAGGGATAATTTATCACCAACAGTGAAAACATTTACACTGTTATACTGATTCATATCAGAAAGAGTTATAATGATAAGTAATGAATATAATGTAACTGATTTGCTTAACTCTGAATCTCTAAACAACATTATTCAAAAAATCACAATTTTAATGCATCAGACTCACTTTCAGTTTGTGTTTTATTATTTGACGCAGATAATTAAAGAATTGAGACAACCAAAAATTACCAAATGACTACTGTCAACTAGAAGATATTCGAGTAAATGTTGCGCTTAAAAATCTATTTAAAAAATAGCCAGTAATATACCGTATGACCGAAAATACATGAACGATTAACGGTTATTAATCTCACTATAATTGAAAGCGAAAAATGTCTAACTGGTCCATACTTTGCTGATTGAACAACTTCCAATATGATGGGATGGCTTTCAACTGAATTTCAGTGTTTTGGTACCGAAATTGCCTCCAATCTACCACGAGAGCAATAGTCATGTTTTAGTCCTGATGTTCGGCATTTCAGACTTTCTGATTATTATGCACTGGTCTAATTCGCAACAAAGGTATTTTGTGAAGTGAAATTAGTGGTCTTATTGTCTACATTTTTTCCTTAAGATCACGAAGGGTGACTGCGTAACTATTTTAAAGAGACGAAACCGTATTACGTAGCAACTAGTGCCACAGTAGCTGTTTGTGCCGCTGATAGTGATTATCTACACGTAAAGGCTGACCACTGCGATGTCTTAATACGTGAAAGCGACTGAAAACTGGCCACAGAGTCGAGGTTACAATATGCAGGCAAACTAAAGTGATAACATTATGTTCTGGCAATCATAGAATGCGCTAGTAGCAAAATTCGTCTACGTATGCAAATCAGTTTTGGCTTCGTCGACGTAAGGTCGTAGGGATGAGAAAGTGTTGGGCAACTTCCTCAGGAATTTGGAAATAGCATGTGCGAATCTTTACTAAATATAAAGTTAAAGCAAAGGGCTTGAGAAAATTGACTAACTCGTTCAGTTGTGAAACGAGTTCACTGTGTTTTACCACGACGGCTTACACAGTCAATGAAGTAATGCCATGCAGAGTTACCCTACCAAGGAACATGCTCAGAATTTTGTTATGAAATTTCGCTCATAATATTTTATGCGAGTACTTCTTTAAGGAGGCCGCCTGCCCGGCGCGCGAACTGTATTGCAGAGTGTTTTGCATAGACGTTTTCAAAAGATTCTACTTCGCGTGACTGTAATATGTTTTCATACGAAAAAATAAGTAGACTACAACTTCCATGTGAAACACATATTACAAACACTGTTTTCAAGACCTTCAATACGGAATAAAATTGTATCTTTAAATTTTCTACGTTCTTGCCGGGGCCGCGGTGGTTGAGCAGTTAGCCTGCTCGTCTCCCACGAAGGCGAAACGGGTTCATTCCCCGGCCGGGTCACTCCCGGATTTTCGCAAGTGGGAATCGTGCCGGACGATGACTCTGATCGGCGGGTTTTCTCGGGGATCTTCCATTTGCCTCGCTCTTGCATTCCGGCGCTGCTCCATTCTCACCTCATTTCACCCTCAGCGGCTCTCAAGACATCATTGTTAAGAGCCACCCAAATCTCTCAACTCAACTCAACTACGTTCATGCCTACGGGAATTCTGCACGGTCCTGCATTGAACTTTGCTACAATATTTTCACTAACAAAATAACAGGGCCACCACTTACCGCCAATAATTAACACGCTGCACGATGAAAACCCTTGCACGTTAGTTGAGCGCCTCGCGTGTAGGGGCAACAGGAAACTTGATGTCCGTGTCACTGGCAATTATTCTCGTTCTTGTCATTCACCTGTCTCTTAGCCGAGACACTCGAAATAGCTGTGGGAATGCGGAGGCCTTGAGACACAGGACAACGGAGAGAGCAAGCACCGCTGCAGATTCTGCTGAATAAAATGTTCTTAGCAACAGTTGTATCTTTTGAGTGAGGCGTTTGTTTGTTTATTTTCTGCTGAGTTTTACAGTAACGGAAGACGGGATTTTTTAATGTATCCCAAAGTGAATTTCATACCTGAAAATAATAAAAATAATTGCAGTAGTTCATTTTAATACAGAACATTTTTGAAACATTTTGTCCATTTTCCAGTCAATTGTGTGTGCCTCCCTTCCAATAGCATTCGACGTAATTCCATAATTAGAGTAACATTTAATTATTTCTGTTGTGGTCTTTCTTCTAGTGTGCAGCGGGGATGCAGTGTTATCTTCACTGCAATCGCTACACGAGCGCTGCCTTTCAGCGGCGCGGCTGAACGACGCGACGTGAAGTGTAAAGAGCTCTGTCGGCTGAAAGAGCCTATTGTGTCGGCACCTGCAGGGCGGGCGGTATGTGCCCAGGGGCGCGCGGATAGCAATTGTGATTGGCTGACTCACGGGCAAGGCTCCCGCGAGCTGTAATGGCGAATTATGCTGTCAAGAGCCGCGCAGAAAAGATGCGATCCCGTAGACATCGGNCCGCGCAGAAAAGATGCGATCCCGTAGACATCGGCTACTGCAAAAAGTCCTCTCACCACGTTATTACCGACACGCAACACACACTGCATTTAATTGAGGGAGCTGCACCTGTTCGCTGCAGTTTGCCCAAGGCGTTTTCCATGTGTACGAACGTGTTCGGAATAAATCAACTGCGAGCTGGAGCTGCTCTTTGTTGCTACGTTTGTGTGNCGGATAGCAATTGTGATTGGCTGACTCACGGGCAAGGCTCCCGCGAGCTGTAATGGCGAATTATGCTGTCAAGAGACGCGCAGAAAAGATGCGATCCCGTAGACATCGGCTACTGCAAAAAGTCCTCTCACCACGTTATTACCGACACGCAACACACACTGCATTTAATTGAGGGAGCTGCACCTGTTCGCTGCAGTTTGCCCAAGGTGTTTTCCATGTGTACGAACGTGTTCGGAATAAATCAACTGCGAGCTGGAGCTGCTCTTTGTTGCTACGTTTGTGTGNGTTTTCCATGTGTACGAACGTGTTCGGAATAAATCAACTGCGAGCTGGAGCTGCTCTTTGTTGCTACGTTTGTGTGCGCTATTGTCTCACATTGAGACTGGTCGAAAAGGGAAAAGACTGAATAAAATTATTTTTCGCGTGGCTTGCTTGGGAAATGCTAGCGAGCAATGCACAATAGTAAAAAACAAGCAGTACAGGGTTTGCGAGAGAAATAAAATCCCTGTATTAGAAAGTACGTGGATTATTTCCGTAGTCTGGAATTATAGGTTGAAACTTGCCCCCTCCTAATTCTTCGCCATCAGGGCCTCACGTGGGCTAAGTACTCTGAACACACCTGTAGCCAGAGAGAATACGCTATTAAAATCTCAATGGAATCTTTGAAGAATGCGCTGGCCTAGTAACCTCCGGTCTCTTAACCTACGCTGACCATCATTTTGTGCCCTATTCGAAATTTAGCAAAGAAAAAAACACGTCCAGGGCAAATGGCAGTGAATACTTCTAATTTGAGGACTATAACAAAAATGGTTGAAAAAAACTACCGTAGACAAAGACCAATTAAATATTTTATTGTCAGGTAAACACATTTTAAATTGTTGTTCATTTAAACGCACATCAACAATTTCTGACCGGAACGTTATACCTAGCTACGCACAGCTAGGTGTAAACAAACAAGCTGTTTGCTAGTAGCCTCGGAAAGGAAACAAAACGAACACATTGAGACAGTAATGAAAACTGCTTTGTTATTAAAATACGGGCTTAAAAAAGGGCAGGTTATAAAACATAATACCATTACGTTTATGTATAGGTGTGCAGACACACTAGAGAGAAGAGGGTGTCAAAAAGAGAATTTTTACTGTTCAGCAGAAACTGATTAGTATAAGTCCTCAGTAAATTTTGTGCGCTGACATTCGAGGGCCGGACTTGAGGAGTGCATGTGGACTGAGAGCAACCGCCGCTGCTGTACGGCTTATTTGATTTTTTTTTTTTCGGCGGAACGGGATGGAAACAAAACGAGTACACGANGCTGTACGGCTTATTTGATTTTTTTTTTTTCGGCGGAACGGGATGGAAACAAAACGAGTACACGAGAACTTGTGGAACAAAAAAATTCAAAATTTATGTTCCTGACATTCTAGACAGCTGATTGCGGATGCGTCATCACGATGCTCTTGATGTCCTGTGGCCTGAATTGCCAGTTCAGCTCTTAGACTGTCAACGAAGTTTACCAAACTATTCAACCATAATATACGATTTCTGGGTGAATAGCAGTCTTTATAATGAGGGCCTTGAAATCTTCGCGAACCGCGAAATAATGCGAAATACTGAAAAATTATGTTCATTCGCGAAATTCTGTAAAAATTCCTGTTTTCGCGAAACATCGAAGAAATTGCTTGTTTCACGTGTATCTAAAACCACAGTTCGAGCTTCTTTTACCATGAAAACTCTTACAAACATTACGTTTTACAATCTTCCATTTGTTATACAGCATTATCTCACATTTAATTCACATACGTGCTGATAACTATACTATTTTACGTGGTGATCAAGTTGTTTCGTTTATTATAAAAAACGTAAAAGAAATGTTACGTTACGTCACAAAAACAATTCATAAATAGATAGTTAGCAAGGTCGAAAGATTATCGTTGCACGAACGATTCGATATATCTCGTATCGAGCCGAATCGCTATGGCGCTCGTTCACGGGCAATCACGCCTAGCCTACGTGTATATTATTTATAAACGAAAATCTCTAACCAAAAATGTTGGTGATACGACGAAAATAAATAGTACGTATATTTATATAACACAGATGAATATTTTTTGTGTCGAATGTAATAATTACGCACTAAACATTCGCGCGGTATTATTTGTAAACACTGCCGACTTGACTCCGTGCTTTATGGTTAGGTTCTTGACAACTAGCAAATACGGCATTTGAAACTATTGAGCAAGGGTGGTGATTGTAGTCGGTCGCTTACGTCGCAAAACCGGTTAAAAATGCCAAAAATAGGAAAATAGAAAGTTATTTTTTTTTTGTTTTTTGTTTTATCAACTGACCAAAGGGCAAAACTGCGATGTAAACATTGAGTGGACGGGAAAAGACACGAGTTTAAACACTGCCGTACTGTACATACAGTGATTTTGTGATAGTGGAGGACATAAAAAAAAAAAAAGACAACTGCATTAAAAGCAAATTTGTGTAATTTTCATGTTTCTTTGTAGAAACATTTGTACTACATGTAAGGATTATTTTTATTTTGCCAATAATAAAATATTTACTAGTATTTTGTAGTTAGGTTGTAAATTTGTGTTCGAGTAATATTTAACTAAACTGGATTTCATTAAAATATTGTTATCTACAAATGAACAAAAGCTGTATGCGGATAATTAAAAAATCTTTTAAAACTCAAACGCTAGTGAATGTTCTTAGGCAATTAAAATGTGTCTCGAAAGTGCAAAATTTACTGCACAAAAATTACTGTGACGTGACAATGTGTTTCATGACAAGTGTGCTTTCGTTGTCCGTTCATCGTTATCATGACATATTTTTGAATGTTTTCCACTTAAATATGTACTGATTAAAACAATTAATACCAAATTCCATTTAGTTTGAGTGATATCGTTACAAAAACATCAGATGCGTGTTAAAATAATAAAGCATACGTTTTTTTTACTATAAAATTTATTTGACGAAATAAATTTTTTTTGACGAAATTGTCAAATTTTAATGACGAAATTAGTTAATTTTATCTAACGTAGAATTGGGACACTATTTATAATGTAAATCTAGCGTTTACATCTGGATGGAATTAACCTAGGATAAATTACACAGGTTCGTCAACGGTCCTCCTAAGACACATGTACTGTTTGAGGTATGTGCATCTGCATTAGCATATTTCATTACCAAAAATAACTATAAAATTGTTTTCTTTCTAAATCGCAGACATAACAAGACACTTAAAACATATCTTTATGTGCAGTAACGATGACACAATCGTTCTACAAGTGTTCGTCGGGCGGACGGCTGTTTCTGGTGGCGCAACCATGGGCTCTGAGAAACGTGGAATGCACTCCAGAAAGTCCCAAAAATAATTTTTTTTAATCCTAATATTTATGAACGTGTATGATGAACATAAAAAAAAAGAAATTGAGGATTAATTCACGTTTGTCAATTTTATTTGTATACTTCCTATTGATTTTAAAAGCGATTTAACCTCTTGTAACCTCAGTTTGACAGGAGAAGCCAAAAGAAGACATACGCACTGTTAAAAAAATTTCTTAAGTTTTTGATTTAATATAACTTTCTAAATATGTTTTCATTTCATGACACTTCACGCGAATTAGATATTTTATTAGTTTTTGAAATGGGCATGAAAACAATTTTTTTAAATTATTTGCGACTTTGCACTTTACATAAATAATTTATTTAAAAACTTTTTTTGCCAAATCGGGAACTGTACGTTGAGCAGAAAATCAAAAACTGATTACTATAGCCCATCACAGACTAACAAGATTTTGAGTTGCAAAAAATATGTATTTATAACTACACGATGCACTATAGTATTTTTAGTTTACGATATTGCTTTCGTTGCTGGTTCTAATTACGTTTTCACTTGTTAAGAGTATTTTAAAGGAATGATATGAGGCTATAATTTTCGGGTTGTATCGGCAATGATGCTTCAGTCATCCGAGTCTACGGCAGGGTTCGACATTGTCTGAATACGAAAATATTTCTGTGTTTGCAAATAGTATTTCTGTATATAAATTTCAAATTTTTATACATTTTCAACATTCTGGATGAATTTGTTAGCCCCTCTCCTGAAACTTTTATTCACTGTATAACGCACATGTTTTATTTTACAATCAGTAACTACTAAACAAAATACTATTTTAGTCTTTTACGTATAAATGAGTGATTGATAGGTTGATGCGTATTCTTACCGGCAACAAGATGAGCCAGGCCCCAAGCGTCGTACTTCGGCTCCAAGACCTAGACGGCAGCATCTTCATTACCGAGTCCTGAAACAGAAGGAAAACACAGTTTCATAAACTTTCTGAGATTCATTTAAACAATGCCTCAAGATTCCTCTACACAAAACATGTTTATATCACAACAAATGTTAACATTTATATCTATGTCAAATAGTAGTATTTCAAGCAGCACACTCCTCGAAGTGGCACGATGATAAAATGAATTTTCTGAAGGAGCAACATATTGGTGTTAACCGTGGCAAGAAAGTTTAAACCACTCTTTCAGGCAAATTTATGTTATTTACATGTCTCTTCCAAAACGTTCTGTCGATAAAACTGTACACTTTATTTGTTGGATAACAAACTTAAGTGTGCTCAAAAAGTGAATTCGTTCACTATTATGTTTGGAATTGGCATCTTAACTTTTATGNCTATTATGTTTGGAATTGGCATCTTAACTTTTATGAGCCGTTTTTCCAGGTGGGCGCCATTGGCTGTCATAGCCGTAACGGCATCGTACATAATAACTCTGTCAACGGTTGTGGTTCTACCAAAGCTGTGCTTTCCCCCNCTGTCATAGCCGTAACGGCATCGTACATAATAACTCTGTCAACGGTTGTGGTTCTACCAAAGCTGTGCTTTCCCCCAAAAGGTAATAAGACAACCAAGGGCAGCAGATTGTGTAACGAATTAAGAAATACTTTTATTCGATACGAATGAAATATTTTTATACCAAACAAAATATGATGTAAAATATCATTTACGTTAAATAAAAACAGTACATAACATAATCCGACGGAGTTAGTTTATTGAACAAACAGAATACCCTACGGCTGAGCTATTTCTAAGTACTATATAAACTTGGCAGTGTTAAAATTATATATGCTAGAGTATACCGAATTATCGATTCCGATATGAAGTTTGGAATCCCGAATTCGAATCTTGGCGAGGTCATAACTATGTGTACTAGTGTTGGACGTCATTTTAGGTCATTTAAGCATGTAAGCCATTCCATGATTAAGCTACATCCAAGATAAATAAACAAGTTAGCTTGACGAAAGTTTTAAATAATGAAAAAATGTAAAACAAGGTGTACACATATTATTGTTGAGTGCCTCAAAAAGAAAGGGGAGGTATATTATTAGAAAATTTTGTGCCTAATAAAAATTGTTTAAAAAAAATTGTGGTTTTGTGAAATTAATTAGTTGAGCTTCCATTTGCATAGGTATGTGCGTGGAGAGAGGTATAGCGACGTAAGTTCCTCCCGTACACTTGGCGCAGTAATTTATAAAACTTTTGGGTGAACATGTATATATTTTTTAAACAGGAAAAAAAAAAAAAATACACGAGAGAATTATAATTCGGAAACAATTAAAGGGATTTAAAACATTTGCAAAGATGGTTTATGAAAATTATTTGGGCCAGTGAGAGTTTTCCGTTAGTTTCCACGACTGTTTGTGGACTAGGGGGGGGGGGCAGAGCCAGGAGCGTTCATGCTGTTTTTTTTCCATACGACAGCCAGAAGACAGTGTGGTCAGCTAACTCACTGTCAGGGAGACAGCTGGCGATCCCGCACCACAGAACTACTAGAGAATGCCAGTGTGGGCTACAGTCTTGCGGTATTAGTGCAGCCTTTCTTCTTTTGATTGATCCAGCCCCCGCGCCGCAGACTGGAGACTACAACGCGCGATGTGACGAGGAACCTCCCCACCCTCAGACAGTTTTCCAGGAAACGCTCGACTCCCCGGCCGACAACTTCATAACCTCGTATTAATCAACTACTCGAACACCGTTATTAATGCTACGTTAACGTTGTTTGGTTTCCGAAAGGTCTTGGGTTACCCGGTCTTTTACAACGCCCCGTCCTGAAGCAAGTGGCTATCATACTAAATTACTTACAGACTTGTTCATCCTTGCTTATAAACTAGTCATACCGCAACTGGGAATCGATCCCGAGGTGACTTAATTACAACTTGACCGTGGCTAATGGAGCATGCGACATTAATGAATAAATTACCATATGTAGGCTTCATGCAGAATACGTAATTTAAGAAGACATCAATTACAAAGTCAATTTAGTGCCACAAAAAAAACTACGAATGCTGCGGAGAGTAGACGAGGTAAGGAGATTATGAGATTGTTACTACGGAGGGGGAGATGTATTTTCATACGAAACGTACTTCCCCCGAAACTTAACAGTTGTTTGAACATATTTATTTTCGGTGTTATACTAAATAAACCGAAAGAGAATGCAAAGGTTAAGGAATACTTTCGACAAGAACAATGAAAAATATACAACTCTTTTCTGCACTCATATTATTGCTAGCAACTAGAAATCCTGTAAAAAAAAAGGAACCTATTTTTTCATTTGTTATTAACTCAGTACGACTTAAATACGAGCATTTGAACAAAATGCTAGCGTGGAATTAATTGCTTATTCACAAAAATAAGTCTGCGCAAAAGTCTTTGTCTGACCACGTGGTCCCGCGTTAAGCAAGCCTGACTGGATGTTCAGATATTCTGGGTTCGATAAATGGTTGGGCCATGAATTCTTAAGGGGTAGAAAATAATTTGTTAGGTTCAAGTGTGGGTTTTGGGTCAGCCCTTCACATTTCAATTGCAAAAGGCCATGACGAGCGCTACTGCATGTATAATCCTACTCGCTCAGTCTTGGGCTCAAAGTGGTTCCCGTCACGGTGACGTAGTCTTGGATGCATACCTGTCTTATGCCATTTTTCTACCGGAAACATGACGTTCTTTGAAGATGTAGGAAAATACAATAACTTTTGTATTGTTTATGGCAGTATTCTATGTAAACAGAGTAGGCCACTTCGTGAAGGTATTTTCGGAAGTAAAAATCATTTCCTTCTCAATAAACCTAGTTGAATTGATCAATTTGTCATTTGTTATAGGTTATAAATTAGCAAAATTTCCCTTTCATAGGACATTTGTGATATTTTCCTGTAATAATTACAAGTAAACGATGTTAAACATTACGTAAAAATGCACGCCATTCTATCAATCAGCTTTTATTCTGATTTCTACAACTGTCCCCTATATAACATAATCTATTGAAAACTCGGAATAACTCGCAGTCTTATAGTTTATTCTTCTGTCGTTTGGAAAGTTTTTTTGCAAAATAGAGCAACTGTGCTTGGAAACTTTTCTCAGAATTAGGCTTTTGGCATATTAATAATAATAACATTTCTTCCTGACCAACTAACAAAATAGTGCTTTACGCCACCACGGGTGAAAGACTCTCCAAAGCACAGTTTAAAAACTAATGAATTTAGTTCCCCTTGGTCGCTTACTTCACGTTGACTGACTGGTGACATTAGAATTAGGGAAGTCAATTTCCGCCTTTCGGACGCCTTTTACCTCATGGATATACATTTAGAGCTCATTTTTAAGGAGTTGACGTGGGCTTCGTTGGCGTACGAACTAAATGTGACTTTATCAACACTGAACCTTCTGGCACGTGGGCTCGAACGAATGAGCTTCCAACATGTGTCAGCCGTTTATTTGCGTCGTCCTACCGTGGCAAGTGAGTGAAGATATTTGGACGGCTCTTAACATCGAGGTCTTGAGAGCCAATGAGGGTGAAGAGAGGGTAGTATGTAGCGGTGCCGGAATGATGGGGCTGGGGAAACAGGAGATTCCTGAGAAAACCCGCCGACCAGTGGCACCGTCCGGCACGATTCTCACGTGCGAAAATCCGGGAGCGACCACGCCGGGAATGGAACCCGGTTCGCCTAGGTGGAGGCGAGTATACTAACCACTACACAACCGTGGCTCCATTACTGTGGCGGGGTGGCCCAAACATTGACGTGGCATGATTTTAAATTTATGAACACCGGATTTGTTATGAAGTTCGTAATTCACTATGGAGAGTAGGTTCCGTCATGTCTAGTCTTTTTGCGTAGCCGTGAAATAAGCTCCAAATTATACGTTAGCTGTCACAGTAAGTTATATATTAGAATAAATTTTATCACCTCTGTTCGGGGCTGGATTTAAACTGGTCAATCCAAGTGTCGCTGTAATATCAAATCACCATCCACGCCTTTAAGGCACTATCATTATGGACGAGACTAGATGAGACTAGCACTTAGAGAAGCTGGTTGCTCTATACGAGAGATGGAACTGGCGCTAGCTTTTCCGCGAATTTGAAGAATGGGTGACGCGAGAGGAGGCGTGGATAACTATGAAATGGAATGCAATGGNGTAACTATGAAATGGAATGCAATGGCGAAAGACACGGGAGTGCTCCAAGAAAAATCACAGACAACCAGTACTTTTGCCTTGGTTTTTACTTGAGTACAATTCTACTCAAATCTTCTATCGCCATGGTAGAGAGCCGGCGTGCTATTCGCACACACTTATTTATTATTTTTTATTAATTATTATTTAAACGCACGCTAACAGTTTTACTGAAATTTCGAATGCTACTTTTACTTGTTAAACTTTACTTATGACTGGCACAGTTGGAATTTTACCATGCAAGGAGACTTTTTCAAGACCAGTCAGCAGAACAAAAGCTAGCAAGCATGCCTTGCTCGGGACTCGGGCCCGGTGCCTCTCGCATCGTAGGCTGGCGCGTAAACCAACTACGCTTCGGAAGTCGGCTCTGCCGAGACCCGTAGTTGTCGCAGTCTAGTCTGTTAATCATGAATTTACCTGGGCCGGTGGTAAACTCGGATTTGATAGATCGCTCACTAAGAACTGCGATATGAAAGGCGATGATGTAACGAAGCAAACTAAATGAATGAAGGAATCGAGTAGAAGAAATTTGCCGACGGTGACATTGCCAAATTATGCACGTGCACTATTACGTCTGGACAGAATTTCTGACTACACGGCCGGCATCCAGCAGTTTTGTTAATATCGCTAGCTCTGTTCAAAGTTGAAGAGTTAACATTCACTTGTTAATTGGGCTTGAAGCACGGTCAAAATGGACTGAAATTATTTCACACTTCCATAATTAGCTATACTGTCCCTCCAAAGAATGGAAGAATACACAAGTTGAGATGAGTTAAGGATGAGAAACATAGGAACATAGTTGATATTNCCCGTAATTAGCTATACTTTCCCTCCAAAGAATGGAAGAATACACAAGTTAAGATGAGTTAAGGATGAGAAACATAGGAACATAGTTGATATTAAAGATACGAGTATGTTCTCGCTTATATAACGAGTGATTCACGAGGATTTACCGCCACTCAAAGGGCTTATTACTTAGGTCGTTTGGAGTAAAATTTGTCATATAAATCCCTTCACTCACTACATATCACAACCAAATGATACAACCACAATATATGCGCAGGGGCGCGCCGTGTTCACACTGTACACAGTGAAACAGTCAGTCACACTTCACGATTGTCAAGGTCACGCGCTGTTCACAGCAACAGTTAAGTGAGCAGCAACAAGTCACGAGCTGTTCACTGTAATGCGTTTCCAGTTTATAGAATTACTCTGTAAATATTGCGAAAAGGACTCACATTAATGTGACATAATTTGCTTCAAATGGCTTAAGGAATAACCCCCTTAAAGTGACGGTAACTCCACGTGAATTATTCTGTATATTGCCTAGAAAGACATCGCAGCAAGGATGGAAAACACACTTATTTTACACCAAACACATAACTTACACGTACAGCCATGCTAAACGCGGAGCCCNCACACTTATTTTACACCAGACACATAACTTACACGTACAGCCATGCTAAACGCGGAGCCCTTGGCCACACTCTTTTAGCTGCAATAATCTTGACTCCAACAACTATGTCCCTCCAGCAACAGATTTAACTAAAAACCTGTAGATTCGTAATTAAAATCTCAAATATTTGTCAAAGAAACACCTTCTGGATGACCTCAGCCCCACAGTTTAAAGCAGTCATTTAGGCACTTACATTATAATTAAAAGTAGGTATTAAATTATCGCCACCCACAGTTGCTCGGTGGTCCCAACGCAGAGATTCTCAGCTCGATCCCAGGACTTAGTGAGTGGGAATTTTGCGGAATGGGAATTTTCATTTGGGAACTGTGGTAACCGCATCCGTGGTATGGAGGTTTAATAAAGGAAATTTTTCGTCTTCCTCTCATATTCATTCCACCCCTGTTCCACTCCCATCTCATCCCACCTCATAAATATGTTGGGCTTGCCGGAACGACTGGTCTGTTCCTTTAGAATGGCAGCCTGCATCTTTAGCGCCGAACTCACGACATTCATNGTAAATATTTTGGGCTTGCCGGAACGACTGGTCTGTTCCTTTAGAATGGCAGCCTGCATCTTTAGCGCCGAACTCACANTTGGGCTTGCCGGAACGACTGGTCTGTTCCTTTAGAATGGCAGCCTGCATCTTTAGCGCCGAACTCACGACATTCATGCATGTTAACCACATATAAAGGCAGGACCAGTGTCCGAGTTTTCATTTTCAGTACTTAGCTCCGGTAACACTTTCTTGTAAGCCGGAAAGTATCAGTCCTATTCATTCTCCTCTACTGTAACTATAGATTTTCAAGTTAATACGACATTACTATCTTTCCTCACATCTTTATGTATACCATAAACCAGCTATTTGCAACAAAATAACTTCATTAATGTTCAGTAAGAAGTTGATTGATTGCCACTGTCCACACAGCAGCACTTCTTATGGTAATGATGGCCC
Organism: Clitarchus hookeri; assembly: GCA_002778355.1. Classification (NCBI taxonomy): domain Eukaryota; kingdom Metazoa; phylum Arthropoda; class Insecta; order Phasmatodea; family Phasmatidae; genus Clitarchus; species Clitarchus hookeri. Next base: position 592,305 of record NQII01000724.1, read on the forward strand.
GCAGAACCTGGTATACTTGTATCTTACCTGTTCTGGCAGGAGTCCCCCAAGTACGATTTTTCGTTAAATAACTGCTGCAGAACTTTCCAGGCAACCAAAGTTTGCATTACTGAAGACGCAAGATATGAGAAAATATATATTGGAAAAATAGTACAACAAAAATGCTACACGCTTAAATATAGTAATGCAAAAAGGAATGTCAAATGTAAAGAAACNTTGGAAAAATAGTACAACAAAAATGCTACACGCTTAAATATAGTAATGCAAAAAGGAATGTCAAATGTAAAGAAACGACTGAGGAAAAAATGTGTTTTAATGAGTAACTATTCCTGCCAATTTTCTGATTAACCCCATTACAAGACGAACTATCCTGTAACCAAGTTGATGTACTCACCTCTTTGAGACGTGCGTGAAGTGGACGACACGGCTCGCCATTTTCTAAACCAACCCATCATTACTTAATGTATCAATTATGGCCCAAATTAACAAGTTCAAGAAATTCCATAGCTTACTGGTGATGGATTACAAATTTCTCTATTTGCTTCTATTTTATGTATTTCAAAGCTAATCTGACACGTTGTTAATTTTCATAGATACTTAACATCACTTTCTTGTTTTTATCAAATAATTTTCATGTATATCTAATTTCGTGTCCCAATATATTTAAGATTTACTCTCCTTGAATTCATACACAAGTTGGTGAGCGGTTTACATTGCCAGATCGAATATTACCAACACTTTATCCCACCTGCTTTTATCTTAAGCTCTCAGAACACAGTCCTAATAAAGTACCGTCCAACGTTCTTCAGTTTTGCTGTTTTATGTAATTTTTTATACCCATATACATATCTAGTTAAACATTTGTAGCGTCTTGCGTTGGTGTCAATTCAAACATTTTAAGCCGGTGGTTACGTGAACTGGCCCGCGTTACTTTCCAATATTAAACGAAACCATTTACTCCGTGATTTGTGGCCATAATATCGACACAGTTTTGATTTTCGTCTCCGAACAGGAGCAAGTTTGAAAATTCTCCTTTTAGCTGGAAATGGAGGTCATAAATAAGTAATGATTATTTATTGCCTTATCGTCTGCGATCGGCCAACGCCACAGCTAACACTTTGCATTTACATCAACACAAATCACCCCTAACTCTTCTGTCAGGACCTCAAGAATTATAGTCTACTTTTCATGATGGTCATTTACATAATCCATGAACTGGAAATAAAACTAGATCATACAGTACTGTGCATAACTGGTTGTGTCCTTTCTACAGACATGGAGTACGTCCAAAGCACTGGTTATAAATACTGCATCGATTTTGGAAATATGTATCGTTATCCTTGCGACTGATATCCCTACCTTTTTGATGCCTCCGGGTTTAAANCTGCATCGATTTTGGAAATATGTATCGTTATCCTTGCGACTGATATCCCTACCTTTTTGATGCCTCCGGGTTTAAAATCCACCAATATTTTCTACAGGGTATAATGTTCCCTAAATACAACGAGATCCAAGTGTAATACAGCAAATATCTTGTTCAGCTTAGAGGTTGCCACAACTACACGTTGCGAGCACTTATCGATAAGCTGGGCAGTCTCTCTGAGCCAACTCCACACAAATTTAACATTTATAACAAATTTATAATCTTCAGATGTACGTCCGTATGCCGGTATTTTACGGGACAGTATTTTCGTTTACACGCAACTGCAAAGCAACAGNAATCTTCAGATGTACGTCCGTATGCCGGTATTTTACGGGACAGTATTTTCGTTTACACGCAACTGCAAAGCAACAGAATTTTTGGCTTTGAAAACGCCTTACAGATACCAGGCAAAGAACGTGGAGCCTAAATACACAGGCTCAGTTGGTACAGCTTCAGCGACAGAGAAACGAAAAATTATAGAAACACAACGGTAGGTTCAGAACACTAATGGGGATGGCTGGAAACTACTTAAAAACAGTCGTCGCAGGAGTTCTGAGGGTTGCCTGATCTCGGGAGGAACAACACCTGGCGCTTCGAGGAGGAGAGCGCTGACATGTTTATTGATATGTGCTTGCCTCGTGCAACTTCANTTGGAAAAATAGTACAACAAAAATGCTACACGCTTAAATATAGTAATGCAAAAAGGAATGTCAAATGTAAAGAAAGGACTGAGGAAAAAATGTGTTTTAATGAGTAACTATTCCTGCCAATTTTCTGATTAACCCCATTACAAGACGAACTATCCTGTAACCAAGTTGATGTACTCACCTCTTTGAGACCTGCGTGAAGTGGACGACACGGCTCGCCATTTTCTAAACCAACCCATCATTACTGAATGTATCAATGATGGCCCAAATTAACAAGTTCAAGAAATTCCATAGCTTACTGGTGATGGATTACAAATTTCTCTATTTGCTTCTATNATGGCCCAAATTAACAAGTTCAAGAAATTCCATAGCTTACTGGTGATGGATTACAAATTTCTCTATTTGCTTCTATTTTATGTATTTCAAAGCTAATCTGACACGTTGTTAATTTTCATAGATACTTAACATCACTTTCTTGTTTTTATCAAATAATTTTCATGTATATCTAATTTCGTGTCCCAATATATTTAAGATTTACTCTCCTTGAATTCATACACAAGTTGGTGAGCGGTTTACATTGCCAGATCGAATATTACCAACACTTTATCCCACCTGCTTTTATCTTAAGCTCTCAGAACACAGTCCTAATAAAGTACCGTCCAACGTTCTTCAGTTTTGCTGTTTTATGTAATTTTTTATACCCATATACATATCTAGTTAAACATTTGTAGCGTCTTGCGTTGGTGTCAATTCAAACATTTTAAGCCGGTGGTTACGTGAACTGGCCCGCGTTACTTTCCAATATTAAACGAAACCATTTACTCTGTGATTTGTGGCCATAATATCGACACAGTTTTGATTTTCGTCTCCGAACAGGAGCAAGTTTGAAAATTCTCCTTTTAGCTGGANGTGGCCATAATATCGACACAGTTTTGATTTTCGTCTCCGAACAGGAGCAAGTTTGAAAATTCTCCTTTTAGCTGGGAATGGAGGTCATAAATAAGTAATGATTATTTATTGCCTTATCGTTTGCGATCGGCCAACGCCACAGCTAACACTTTGCATTTACATCAACACAAATCACCCCTAACTCTTCTGTCAGGACCTCAAGAATTATAGTCTACTTTTCATGATGGTCATTTACATAATCCATGAACTGGAAATAAAACTAGATCATACAGTACTGTGCATAACTGGTTGTGTCCTTTCTACAGACATGGAGTACGTCCAAAGCACTGGTTATAAATGCTGCATCGATTTTGGAAATATGTATCGTTATCCTTGCGACTGATATCCCTACCTTTTTGATGCCTCCGGGTTTAAAATCCACCAATATTTTCTACAGGGTATAATGTTCCCTAAATACAACGAGATCCAAGTGTAATACAGCAAATATCTTGTTCAGCTTAGAGGTTGCCACAACTACACGTTGCGAGCACTTATCGATAAGCTGGGCAGTCTCTCTGAGCCAACTCCACACAAATTTAACATTTATAACAAATTTATAATCTTCAGATGTACGTCCGTATGCCGGTATTTTACGGGACAGTATTTTCGTTTACACGCAACTGCAAAGCAACAGAATTTTTGGCTTTGAAAACGCCTTACAGATACCAGGCAAAGAACGTGGAGTCTAAATACACAGGCTCAGTTGGTACAGCTTCAGCGACAGAGAAACGAAAAATTATAGAAACACAACAGTAGGCTCAGAACACTAATGGGGATGGCTGGAAACTACTTAAAAACAGTCGTCGCAGGAGTTCTGAGGGTTGCCTAATCTCGAGAGGAACAACACCTGGCGCTTCGAGGAGGAGAGCGCTGACATGTTTATTGATATGTGCTTGCCTCGTGCAACTTCAGATTCACCGATGAAGAAACAACGCCAGGGCTGAAGATCTTGCACGTGAAGCTTCGAATGCTATTTATTGCTAGTGACGGTATTAACGGTTTCAAATGCTATTAATTTTTCCTAAATACTTTTCTAAGTCGTATAGCATCCCACTTAAAATAAATCATACCCCAATTTTCATATGAATGTAAATATTGAAATGCTTGTATCTATAGATTAGGGGTATTAAATTTACTTTTAATTAACTGAATGTTTCTTAACCTTTCATTTAGTTCATCCATATTTATTCTGGAATTATTCCTTTTATGGAGTCCCAAAATTATCATACTGTATTTTTTTACTTTCCATTAAAATTTTATTTTCATGTTCAATACACTTTCCGATTAAACGTGCCACAGTTAAACATATTTTTTTAAATAAATGTAAATTATTAGTTAGTTGAATGATTTTTCCACGCCTAACCACACAGTCAATTGTTTTTCGTTTTAAATAAAATTTTATGAAAANTTAAATAAATGTAAATGATTAGTTAGTTGAATGATTTTTCCACGCCTAACCACACAGTCAATTGTTTTTCGTTTTAAATAAAATTTTATGAAAAAGGAGTTTTCCTTTTTTATGTAACGATGAGCTGTCATTCCTTATTATTCAGTTATGAATTATTTCATCTTTAANAAAGGAATTTTCCTTTTTTATGTAACGATGAGCTGTCATTCCTTATTATTCAGTTATGAATTATTTCATCTTTAATTGAGATTATTCTCTGTATGAGCCTAATTATACAGTAAATTATATTTTTATAAATGTATTTGTAGCCTTAATATTAACTTTGTAATATTTAATAAATATTTTGTGAGGTATTTGTTAATAATCAGTACACAGTAGAAATAAAATAATCGTTATATTAAATTTAACTATTCAAAACACGCCAGTTATTAAAAAGGATGCTTACAAACGTACTTTATAGTTAGACTACTTACTGGGTTAGTCCAAAATGTCGTCGAGTAATTTTTAAAATTCATTTACCTCGCAGAGAATCGAACCCATGGCTACTGATTGCAGGAGTGTACTGTATCGTGACGTTGGTAATTTAGNTAGTCCAAAATGTCGTCGAGTAATTTTTAAATTTCATTTACCTCGCAGAGAATCGAACCCATGGCTACTGATTGCAGGAGTGTACTGTATCGCGACGTTGGTAATTTAGGAATGGAAAGGTGGTTCTAGCGTTTATGCTTATTTCGTATTGTGTTGAAGATATATGTTGAGTTTGTGTACTGTTTAAATTCTTTGCCTGGTAATCCACACTGATATTAAACTCCTTTAAACGTATCAGCACATTATGCGAAAACCAGGTCGCCCACTACAATGCGACAACATTCACGTAAAATACATTTTCTTCCTCTGCATTTCATATGCTTTCATCCTCATTTATCTCTATTTTATATACAAGTTGGANGTAATCCACACTGATATTAAACTCCTTTAAACGTATCAGCACATTATGCGAAAACCAGGTCACCCACTACAATGCGACAACATTCGCGTAAAATACATTTTCTTCCTCTGCATTTCATATGCTTTCATCCTCATTTATCTCTATTTTATATACAAGTTGGAACTGAACTCTACCGAAACCTTCGGCAGGCGATACCTCATCAAAAAATAGGTAAAAAAAATATATAAATAATATATAGCCTAAGTCTATCTCGGATGGGTGTAACCACCCTCGAAAATGTAGCTGAAACTGATGTTTATTGCTCGTAACACAACCATAATGAAAGACAAATCTCTGAGTTTCTAGATAATGCGTTATTAAACAACGATGCGCAACCATAAAAAATTGGTTGCGGTTGTTAACCACTCTCCATAACAACGTATGGGATAGAATCCCATTTGTACATTTAAAAATTGAACTATCCGATATTTTTTTTGTTTCTTCCTGCGACTTAGTATCTACCGTACACGGAGAATGAAAATTTCATATTGTATTTTTGCGCTAAACACCGCCGTTTTCAAGAAATTAATGCATTATGATCGAACACTGCGAAGGTTACCATTCATTATGTATTAATTTCTAGGAAACATAGGTGTTTAGCACAAAAACAGAACACGGCTTTTTCATTCTTCGAGCACGGTAGATTATTAAGCCACAGGAAGAAACAAAGATTAACGAAGATATAAATTTTTTTATGTACAGATGAGATTTCAACCTATCCTTTTTTTATGAAAAGAGGTTGATAACAGCACCCATTTTATTATGGTTGATACTTTGTCGTTCAATAATGCATTATCCAGAAACACACACATTTGTCTCTCATTCTGGATGTGTTACTAGCGATAAACATCTGCTTCGGCTACACTTTAAAGGGTGGTTACACCCTTCCGGAATGGACTTTGTCGGTAGCTTGTGTGTATATATATATACAGTAGCGTATGCCAAAGTTAAGGCATAGCTGGAGGCTGTGGGGACGTCCGCCATCTTGGATGACGTCATAGGCGCGGCCGGTTGCCTCGTTCATCACCCCTTCACCGCACCCAACCCACGGCNGTAGGTGTTTAGCACAAAAACAGAACACGGCTTTTTCATTCTTCGAGCACGGTAGATTATTAAGCCACAGGAAGAAACAAAGATTAACGAAGATATAAATTTTTTAATGTACAGATGAGATTTCAACCTATCCTTTTTTTATGAAAAGAGGTTGATAACAGCACCCATTTTATTATGGTTGATACTTTGTCGTTCAATAATGCATTATCCAGAAACACACACATTTGTCTCTCATTCTGGATGTGTTACTAGCGATAAACATCTGCTTCGGCTACACTTTAAAGGGTGGTTACACCCTTCCGGAATGGACTTTGTCGGTAGCTTGTGTGTATATATATATACAGTAGCGTATGCCAAAGTTAAGGCATAGCTGGAGGCTGTGGGGACGTCCGCCATCTTGGATGACGTCATAGGCGCGGCCGGTTGCCTCGTTCATCACCCCTTCACCGCACCCAACCCACGGCATGCCATTCCAGCAACCCATAACCCTAAAATTAATTTTAATAAAATAGTTTTTAATAAAAAATATTTTAATACAATTTTTAAAATTTATTGGCTTGCCACTTTGGATTTTTATTTTCCAAAGATGTAAAATTTCATACGCCGGAAGAACTATAAAAATTAATCGAAAAAATGGAGGAACATATAACATTAACCTCACACTCACCCCATCCTAGCCAACTAGCCAAGCTCACCCTCCCCACCCCGTACCACACGCAATTATTATAAAATATTCCAAAAATTTAAAAATAAAATTCTTAAAATTAGAAGAACCACCTTTGCCTCACCGTCACCTTCCAACACTGGCAATTATTATTCAGTCACAAAAAAATATTCTAAAAATCGAGGAACCTATAACATTGGACCCTTCTTTCATATCTCACCCATCCAACCCCCCCCNAATTAATTTCCCCGCTACATTTCCCTTTAACACACACGAAAACTAAATTAATAAAACCAAATAAAGTATAAACGAAAACAAATGTTGATGACATTATGTGTCTGAGGTGTCGTGCTCGACCATAGGTCGCTGTGACATTAATTAGGGCCACAGATGTTTAGTGACAGCGCAGTATATGCAAATAGGAATAACTCCGCGGCAACGCTCAGTAAGCTTAGGCGTTGCTGCAGTGGGTGCGCCCATAAGAGCGAGGTTAAATTATCTCCGGATGAATATCCGGCTGCGCTGATAAGTACGTTCAAGGTCAAATTTGTTTTCGGGCGTGTTAAAGGGAAAATACTTCAAAATGAATTACTTAAAGTGAAATAACTAGCTTAGACATACTATACTATAATAAAAATTAAAAAACAAAACAATTTAAAAACATTTATTAAACAATTTATATACCAGCACTACATATATGAAAACGTATAACAACATATAAAAACAAATAATAATAACTCAAGGAAATGTGTTTACACGTGTATTTAATACCACACTCAACAATTCCATATATGTATAGACACAAAAAGATTACATATAGACAATAAAATCGAATAAGTTATATAAAAGTAGTTAGCAAAAACTAATAATTTTATACCGTAAATTGCATATATCAAATAACAAATAAAACGAATAGAGGATACTAAAAAGCTAAGAACACAGAAAACAGAAAATGTTAATAATACTTCCAAACATAATATAACTATATTCGGAATGTGGAGCATGTTACTTTCGGATGTGAAGAATACAAATCGCAGTTTGGTCGACGAAGTGGCAACATGAAAAGGTATCTCGAAACCTGTACTGGTCTACCTTCACTGTCTGCTAAGCGTTATGTGCCGACATTGTATCGGAGATGTACTGGGATGGCAACTGGCGCTACACACACTGGAGGCAGNCTGCTAAGCGTTATGTGCCGACATTGTATCGGAGATGTACTGGGATGGCAACTGGCGCTACACACACTGGAGGCAGAAAACTTCAGCTATGAATGTCGTGGGCAGATTGTTGATTCCTTCCACGCAGCTACTATATCAAGACTTTTGCAAATGCTAATGAAGCACGAAGGAATGAAAATAACGCATGTGTAAGGAGTTCTATACGCATGCTAAATTGATCTGGGAAGTGCTCTAAAGAGTTTACTCGCACCGACAGTTTAAAAACTGTTTTCTGAAACAGTGTGAACGGGGTGCACCATCCTATGAGGCAGGCCTAGCGGTTCATCCTTCCTATTGGTCGTTCACAGTAAAGGCTGATCCCAATGCAACTTCGACCTATGAATCAGAAGCTACACCTAGCACTTCACCCGACCTTGCAACGCAACCTAAGAAAGTAAGCTAACTGTAAAAGGATTTTTCCTGAAGGAATCAGCGTTCAGGGTTCTTTTGAAAATGTATGTACCTCCAAATCCAATAACTTCGACGAAAGATGTTTGTTCATTTCTGACTTGAATGAAACAAAATTTAATTGACCAACTTACAGAGGAGGTGGGGAAATACTGAGCCACGAAATACATTACATGGTTAGAATGTAGTTATAGTAAACCAGATGTATACAAAAAGAATGCAATCAAGACCTCGATCTTACCTCAGTGTAATGCGGATGACATCGAAGCTGGTGTTAAAAAGAGCATAACAAAGGTATGTCGCGAGGAAGAAGAAATTGCAATGAAGGGCTCTGGCTGGACACTCGATTCTGTAGATCATCTGCAGCTGAAAACGAGCTGATTCATTCCACTCAACACATAGGCAATATATTGATATCTTCGTCTTTGGTATGGATTACGAATACATGAAAATACCCCCATTTCATGATATCACAAAGTGCATATATGCAAGGAGCGTAGGAAGTAAGAAGCCTGTGTATAGATGAAGATTGNCCCATTTCATGATATCACAAAGTGCATATATGCAAGGAGCGTAGGAAGTAAGAAGCCTGTGTATAGATGAAGATTGCATCTCTAAGGGACCTACAGCACTGAGAAGTTTATATCTGGGTTGCTACAACTTCCATCATCGGCGTGATTGAGAACAGTAACATCATTTAATGACCGTAACTCCTGCGTTTTAATGCCTACAAAGAGTTCTAATGTATCACTCAACAACTCATCAGTAGGCGCAACATCTCTTTCAATGAACANTCAGTAGGCACAACATCTCTTTCAATGAACACATCTTCATTCCTGGTTCCTGCTCCTTCCGATATGACGACAGCCGAACCATATGGGTCCACTACTGTATCATCTACATCAGTAGCTAATCGGTGTCACTGTTGCTGCAAGGGCTTTGCCTTCAAGCTTACTACACGACAGCACGAAGTTTATAAGTGCCAGAATAGTTGGTTTCGTGTTTAACGAAGGACTGAGATTTGTTTAAGGCCATGGACGAACATAAATAATTTTTTAGTAATAACTTTCAATAAATTTGAAAAAAATTAAAAAAATATTTTAATATTTTAACTCTAAATCTTTTCTTTTCTTATTATAAACTGATTTTGATAAAAAAAAAGCACNTTCCTGCTGCCCAACACCTCTTCCCATACCGCGTTTAACCTAGCAATGCAAACTCCGCGGCAACGCTCAGTAAGCCTAGGTGTCTCCGCAGCAGTAACTTCATAAGAACAATGTTAAATTATCAGCGGCTGTACATCCGTTACCAACTGATAAGCACTTCCGCTCTTGTAACTTGTGAACAGAATCAGTGGTTCACATCCAGTATGCCGTCTGCACGTCGTTTAAAGAAGAGATTCTATTCAAGATATTTTTTTTCGTAATATAGGAAGTTTTAGTACTGATGTTGCTAAAGATGATGATGCTTTAATTAAGTCTGTTTCGTAAGCTCAAGAAAGCTACGTGTTACTTTCACTTATGTACAGATTTGGTATTCAAGGAACGACAGCTAATCCTGGTAGTGGATTGTTGGAAATGTTCTTCTATCGTCTTGCTCACAATAATCCTGGTTGTGCTGTGTCATATATAAATCAAATTTATTTACAAGACATTATATGCAGGAAGACATTTGCTTTACGCGAAAGTGTATTAAATCAAAGTGCTGTTGCGTCTATTTCTCAAGCCCCTGTACTGTTCTCACGAAGAAAGATGAAGATAGAGTGGGTGATGAAATCTGGTTGTTCAGAAAATTAGTTGGTAGTTGTGGTGACATACGAGTTCTTGGCCATGAACAATTTGGATACTCTACTTAAATATATATTAATTATTAAATGTGTTTAATTAATTTCCCCGCTACATTTCCCTTTAACACACACGAAAACTAAATTAATAAAACCAAATAAAGTATAAACGAAAACAAATGTTGATGACATTATGTGTCTGAGGTGTCGTGCTCGACCATAGGTCGCTGTGACATTAATTAGGGCCACAGATGTTTAGTGACAGCGCAGTATATGCAAATAGGAATAACTCCGCGGCAACGCTCAGTAAGCTTAGGCGTTGCTGCAGTGGGTGCGCCCATAAGAGCGAGGTTAAATTATCTCCGGATGAATATCCGGCTGCGCTGATAAGTACGTTCAAGGTCAAATTTGTTTTCGGGCGTGTTAAAGGGAAAATACTTCAAAATGAATTACTTAAAGTGAAATAACTAGCTTAGACATACTATACTATAATAAAAATTAAAAAACAAAACAATTTAAAAACATTTATTAAACAATTTATATACCAGCACTACATATATGAAAACGTATAACAACATATAAAAACAAATAATAACNAACATTTATTAAACAATTTATATACCAGCACTACATATATGAAAACGTATAACAACATATAAAAACAAATAATAACAACTCAAGGAAATGTGTTTACACATGTATTTAATACCACACTCAACAATTCCATATATGTATAGACACAAAAAGACTACATATAGACAATAAAATCGAATAAGTTATATAAAAGTAGTTAGCAAAAACTAATAATTTTATACCCTAAATTGCNTACATATAGACAATAAAATCGAATAAGTTATATAAAAGTAGTTAGCAAAAACTAATAATTTTATACCCTAAATTGCATATATCAAATAACAAATAAAACGAATAGAGGATACTAAAAAGCTAAGAACACAGAAAACAGAAAATGTTAATAATACTTCCAAACATAATATAACTATATTCGGAATGTGGAGCATGTTACTTTCGGATGTGAAGAATACAAATCGCAGTTTGGTCGACGAAGTGGCAACATGAAAAGGTATCTCGAAACCTGTACTGGTCTACCTTCACTG